>WOVY01001931.1:0-80376 GCA_013436015.1 Rhipicephalus annulatus | reverse complement strand
CATTATAATCATGAGGTGCTTGTCATGTAACACCATGACTGCATGCCACGCTCCCGATGAGCTGGCGGGCCGTTTCGCTAGCTTCACCTAGACCGAATTGTTATTATAAGACGTAAATGGATGACGAGGGTATGATACTGGTTGATACATGGTGAACATGACTTGCGTGTCATGTAACAATTGACTACATGCTACGGTCATAATGCGCTCGCGGCCGTTTAGTTAGCTTCACACCTGTACCAAACTCGTTTACGCGACGCGAGCGGACGACATAGGTAAATGACACAGCCCAAACTTTATAACCACGACATGGGTGTCATGTAACAAAAGGACTACATGTCACACTGATGCGCTCGTGGCCGTTTCAATACCTTCACATATGCCAAGTTTGGGTATTACGTTACGCCCATTAATGACGGAGGTATGTGACTGGTTCATACTGGATAATCATTAGATGCTTGTCATGTGATAACATGAGTAGAAGCCACAGTCAAGGCTCGATACAATTCGACGTGACATGGTGCGCGTGCTCTCCGCCGCTCATTTCGTCGCGTCACGCCGGCGTTGCTACATAGGCGCCGGTTCTTCCATATACTCGCATGCGCGCTCCACCGTGCGTTAATTTAACGCATGCGTGTTTCGGCGCGTCCAGTGTCCCTCCGTCCTGAAAGAGGGAGACGCAGTGTTCGCTGGGTAACGCATCGGCGCGAAATGCAGCATGTTGCTTTTCACGTTGGTTGCCATTCGGCCGTGCTGATGGACGCTGGTCGCGCCTGGCGTCAGACTATAGAATGCTCGCGTTTGGCTAACGTAGCGTCGCTGTGCCCAGCGTGTGCGCGTGTCAACGCTACATTGAAGTATACTGGGCCTTTCATGATGCCTTCGCGGCCATTTTTATAACTCCTCATATACCATTTTTTATTTTTTTATTTAATACATACGCAGACCTTCACAGGTCCAAGCAGGTGGGCATGGTACAAGTAGCAAGTACATGTTAGGCACTCAAGTCACGTATAAAAGGAAAAAGGAAAGAATTCAACATACAAGTACAGGTTTACACACCCAACACACTGTTTACACACAGTAAATCAACCAAAGTGAATCTTTAAACAGAGTCTTTTAGAAGGTTCCATTCTTCCACTGTTCGTGGAAAAAAAGAAAATTAAATGCATCTGTCCGTGCAAAATAAGGTGTTAGGGTTCCGGGGGTGATGGTGTCTCGTATGCCTTGTCGATATGGGTGTCAGGTACTGTGTAGGGTCAAGTGCTGTTTGTCTTTGAAGAAGTTGGGAAAGAAAATTAAGCCTAAATGTCTTCCGTCGTGACTCGAGGAGTTCAATGCCATTAGCTCCAATTAACTCAGAAGGTGAATCAGTGTGATGAAACTTAGAGTATATATACCTTACAGCTTTTCTTTGGATTCTTTCTAATTTACTGACGTTGTTCTGTGTGAACGGGCCCCATATTATGCATGCATATTCTAACTTTGGTCGGATTAATGATTGGTAGGCCAGGAGTTTGACATCAGGAGGAGCGTTTTTTAATTTGTGTCGTAAGAAAAACAGTTTACGGAAGGCGGAAGCGGAGATATTGTCAATATGTTGATCCAAGATAAATTACTTGTGAGTGTTACTCCTAAATATTTGAACTCAGAAACTTGCTGTAGAGGTGACTCAATTAATGTATAAGTATACTAAGTGGATTTTTCTTCCGGGTTATACGCATGCATACAGTTTTATCTAAGTGCAAAGCCATCCCCCAGCGATTGCATCATTGAGAAACATTAAACAAACTGTGATTAAGGTCATGTTGATTTTCCGGGCAAGTATTTCATTATATGAAATTACTTGCCCGAAAAATGAAATTGAAATGAAATTACTTGGAGTGGGCCAGGCAGCAGCACTACCGGCGGGATGCTCAGTAATCCCTTCTGCTTCGTTCTTCAGGTTTTGGCTGTGCTTCAAGAAGTTCGGCTATCACAGCGCGGCTGCCTCCCTGGAATCAATCAAGCCGAACTGCTACGCAGATATGAACCGGAGCCATCGCCGCTTGCCGACTACGGTATCAGCAGCATCAAAAGTCTTCTCACCGCAAGATGGCCATTGCGACCATCTTCGGTGACGTCACATCACATGTCCATCTTGGAAGCTACAAAAGGGCGTGAACCCGGCGAGCCACCCCAGTGGGCCAGGCAGCAGCACTACCGGCGGGATGCTCAGTAATCCCTTCTGCTTCGTTCTTCAGGTTGGTGATAACCGGCCATCGCATTGTTTTCGTAGTGACAACCCTTATTTGTTGCTGCTGCCTTGCCCACACTTTGTACTAAATGTTGTTACTTATATTTTCAACCTAGCAAAAAGTTTATTACTTTGTGGCGACATTGAAACAAACCCCGGTCCCTCCCAAAGTGATACGTTGCGTGAGTTACTGGCTGGACAACAAAAAATAATGGAAACCATGGAATCTATGCAATCTTCTCATGAGAAGATAGAAAAGAAATTGTCATCAGTAAGCGACAGAATGGAGGCAATGGAGAAACAGCTGTCTAGTCTTGCCACATTGGGCGATAAGATTAAAGACTTAGAAGACCAAATGCCCCACCTTGATAGAAACTTCGTGGCGCTTAGGGACAAAGTAGATGACTTAGAAAATAGGAGTCGCCGAAATAACCTAATCATCTATGGTCTTTATGAACCCAAGAATGAGACACATGAAGAATTAGAAAAGAAATTTAATAAGGACATTGTAGAAGAAAAACTGGGACTTAAAGCGGTCAGCATTGAGCGAATTCATAGGATAAGCCGCCGTATGGAAAATAAAAATCGTCCAATTGTAATAAAGTGTCCTGGATTATAGAGAAAAAGCTGTCAATTTTAAAGTTTCGCATAAACTTAAAGGCACATTATTGTCTATTGCGGAAGATTTTTCGCATCATGTCCGTGAGCAGCGAAGGATGCTTTGGAAAACTGCTCAAGACGAAAAGGAAAAAGGGGCCAAGGTAAAGCTTACCTATGATAAGCTAAGTGTAAACGGCGTTATGTAGGTTGGGACAGTGACAAGAAATGCCGCTTTCAGTTGAAAAGTGATAGGCGGGTTTGACAAAGGAAAAATGTTGATCGATTCTTGAAACTTCTTAACATCAATTGTAGGAGCGTAGTCAATAAAAGCACAGAGCTTGAGGGGCTAATTATTGCTAACGATCCTGATATTGTTATACTGACTGAGACATGGCTCAGTGATGAAATATACGATAGTGAATTCGTTTCATCAGGATACCGAGTTTACAGGAAAGACCGTGGAAGTAGGGGTGGTGGAGTTTGTATAATCTACAAAAGTGCGCTTAACGTATTCTTGATGCCTGAAGTTGCCAACATTGAGTGTTTATTCTGCAAAGCCTATAGTGGCGGCCTTAGGTATATTGTTGGTGCCATGTACAGACCCCCTAACTCTGATGCTTCTACCATGGATGTGTTGAAGGAGTATTTATGTGACCATGTCAAACCTGATGATCGGATAATCCTATCTGGTGATTTCAATTTGCCTGATATTGACTGGCTAACAATGTCCCCCAAAATTCGTAATGACAAGGTAGGAGAGGCAATGCTTGACATTGCTTTTGCCTTTGACCTTACTCAAGTTGTTGAAGGGCTTCACAAGAATTCAGGATAGCAGTAAGACTCTACTAGATCTTTTCTTCGTAAGCGGTAGCATTTTCGAGAACGCCACATCTCAAATCATGCCAGGAATTTCCGATCATCAGGCCGTCTTCCTTAGCCTCAGCAATGTTAAAGTCGACAAAGCTAACGAAGCTTCGTATTTTCGAAACTTTTCCAGAGGCCGATGACGAAGCTATAATAGACGTGCTTTCGTTTCATCTAGATAATTCTCTCGCAGTGATGCGAATGTTCACAATCTTTGGGCTTCTTTTTACGAAACTTGTACATGAATGTATTGAACAATTTGTGCCATTGATACGCAAGAAAAACAAACGTGTGAATTCCTGGATAAGTCGTTCTACTATACATTTGCAGAGAAAATTAAAGAGGTTAAAAAAAAACGTCGATCTGTAGGCGACTGCGTAAACCTAGAATCCAAAATTTCAGATTTGTCTCACAAAGTTAAAACACAAGTTGCAGCTGACAAAGACAAATATTTTTTCAGTTTCATTACCTAGTTTCATTACTAGTTCGCCGCAGAAGTTTTGGCAAGCAATTTCCCATCTTATACTGATGTGGATGCTTTTACCATTAATGGTGTCCAAATTACTGATGCCACAAAAATTGCAAATGCATTCAATAGGCAGTTTCAGTCCTGCTTACTAATGATGATGGCAAACTGCCTAATTTTGTGTCACCATTACCGCCGATGCCTGACATTACCGTAAGTGAAAAGGGAATTTTCAACATGCTCTTGAAACTTGATGTAAAAAAAATCTGGTGGTGCTGACAAAAATACCCAATGCCTTTCTCAAAAGGTACGCTGAATGGGTCGCCAAATATCTTTGCATTCTTTTTAACAATATCGTTGAAAGAAGGACAGCTGCCAATCGATTGGAGGACAGCCAAAGTGAAACCACTTCATAAAAAGGGTAAGAAAGATGAAATTAGTAATTATAGGCCAATATCACTATTGTCAACAGTTTGGTAAGTTGCTCGAGCATATAGTTCATAATCATATTTCGGAATTTCTAACTGCTCATAATGCCCTATCCGAGTCTCAACATGGATTCAGAAGAGGCTACTCTACTTGTACCCAATTGGTTCAGACCGTTCACAATTTTGCATTGACAATTAATAATGGTGAGCAGACTGACGCAATTTTTATGGATTTTTCAAAGGCGTTTGATAAGGTTTCTCACAAAAAATTAATTTTCAAACTAGACAACATACTCAAAAACAAGCAGTTAACTAAATGGATTTTATCTTACCTTCATAGCCGGCAGCAATATGTTGTATTTAAAGATAAATGCTCTGAGAGGGTTTCTGTGGAATCTGGCGTCCCCCAGGGTTCGGTACTTGGACCGCTTCTTTTTCTTTATATATCAATGACATTGTGAATGACATACCCGTTAACATAAAACTCTATGCAGACGACTGCGTTATTTACTCCGAGGTAAAAAATTCTAATGACCAAATAAAGTTAAATGCCGCATTTCAAAAAAGTTAAAACTTGGTGCGACAGTTGGCAGATGCCCATAAACTTTGAAAAAAACGGTGTTTATTGCGCATTTCACACAAAAAAGAGCCCCTCTTGTTCCAATATTACTGTAACAATATATACCTTGCTGAGGTGCAGTATTACAAGTATCTAGGGGTTTACATTACGAACAACTTGACGTGGAATAAACATATCGATTATGTTGCAGCTTGTGCTAACACAAGACTTTCATTTATTAGGAGAGCTCTCAAGCACTCCACTCCCACTGTGCGCTTGCTGGCGTACAAATCAAACAGTTTCTACCCATTCTAGATTATGCAGTCGTTATATGGGATCCTTTTACGTTGACTAATAAAAAGAAGATTGAAAAAATACAAAGAAAGGCAGCCCGTTTTATATACAACAGTTATGGTCGCACATCGTTAGTGCACTGTTAGCGAGAGCTAATCTTCCACCAATAACTGAAAGAAACCGAATTTCTCGTCTCAAATTTTTATATCAAATCTATTAAGAAGCACTATAAGATAGACACTAGCAAATTATTGTCTTTCTCCTCTGGGTATCCGACAAGGCATCGCCATAACTCTCCATTACACCCTTTCAAACACGCAATAACTGCTTCACGTATTCATTTTTCCCGAGAACAGTCGGGGAATGGAACAACCTAACTAATGACGTTGTTCTACAGCCATCACTTGAAAAAGTTTGCTTTGTGTTTAACTGCATAATATATATGTGTGCATATGTGTGTATGTATATGTATGTATATATGTGTATATATTTGAAATTGTGTAGAATTAACACCCGTGTTTTTTTTTTCCAATCCTTGCGTATGTGACTCTGTTTCTGGAATATTTATTATCCTGTACATTTTGAATTGTATTTTGTCGCCATGGTTGATCATGTATTCGTGAATTTTGTATATCAGTTTTTTCCCTTTTTTGTAATTCCGAGAACTGTACTTTGCTTCCGTATTTTTGTTCTTGTTCACCTAGGAATATTTATGATTGTATTTCCCACCCTGCTATAATCCCTCATGTGGGATTGCAGTATCTACAAATAAATAAATAAATACAAGACACAATCGTCTGCGAACAGACGAATTTGCCCAGATGAACATACCACACTTACATGTCATTTATATACAGCAGGAACAGTAGGGGTCCCAAGACACTCCTCTGCGGTACTTCCAGAGGCGACAGGAAGACAACCCGAACGCTGATCCCAATTTTCTACGTACTGAATTCGGTTTTTTGAAATAATCAATAACCCAGAAAACTAAGATGCGAGGAAGATCAATGTTGTTCAATTTAGTATTAGTCTGTCATGAGGAACCCTGTCAAACGCTTTTACTGAAATCCAAGAATAACGCATCAGTTTGACCGTTCTTATCTAGAAGTAGATGCAAAGGAATGATATAGTGAGCAGTTGAGTCACTGTTGAAAACCCTTTTCTGAAACCATGTTGAGAATCAGTTAAGACAGAAATTTTTTCAAGATATTCGGTGATATGATGCGCGATATATGCTCAATTAATTTACAGCATGCTGATGTTAAGGATATTGGACGATAATTTTCAAAATGCAAGCGGTTACCTTTTTTAAATACCGGTGCAACTCGGACTGCCTTCCAGTCACTAGGGAGCTTTAAAGATATCAAAGATACACGGAATATAATCACAAGATATTTCGCTATCACTTCAGCGTATCGGCAAAGAAAGGTGTTTGGAATATTATCAGGACCGCTTAATTTTCTTAGTTTTCAGTTTTAAGAGCATGCAAAATACACCCGGGTACGAAACAAAGTCAGCCTCTGTCGTTGAAACGATGGAACATCAGATGGATATACACTTGGGCTAGTAAACACGCTATGGAAGTATATATTGAAATGCTCAGCTACAGTCTCTTTGTCCGTAACAAAAGATTAATTTACTAACCTTTCGGATACAGGCTTTTTTTTTATCCGTCAAGTGGTACCAAAATTTTTCAGGGTCATTTTTTATGAAGGTTGGGAGAGTTGTTTGGAAATAATAATCCTTAGAAGAACGCACATCTTGTGCGAGGCTAGCCTGCAATGATTCGATTTTAGTCCCAATCCGCACGCTTCTTTTTAGACATTTAATTTTACATTTCAAGTGAATAATACTACGCGTTATCCAGGGGGCTGTTTGTGAGTTTTCTTTTTCCAGCTTGGGACAAATTTAGCTAAACAGTGTTCACACATTTTTTTAAACTGGGCCCAGAGAGCGCATACGTCATGATTGTCAAGTTAACAAGACCGGTCTCTAGATAATCAAACTATGGATGTGTCATCTGCACGGGAGTAGTCTTTAAAAGACCGCAACTTGACACGCGTTTCTTATCACCACGTTTCAACAGTGGACGGAAAGGCCCACAAGATAGTGATTCAGGGCCCGGATTCACAAAACTCACTTACGAAAACATTTTTGCGCAAGAGAAATTTTCTTGCGTAAGTCGATTCACGAAACGAAAAAAACGTCGTAAGAGGCCATAGTTGTCACATCGGCCGCTGCAAATAAAGCGCGCTGTGACTGCCCGGGAACATGTCAGCGATGGTGATGCAGTTGCTATATTTGCTTACGTCACCGAAAAGTGCTCGTAAGTGGATTCACGAAGCGAAATTGTGCGTAAAAACAGCATGGCTGAGAGAAAATCCTAAGAGTGGTCCGGACCACTCTTAGGAACAATGTGGCTACTTAGAACCTGCTGCCGCAGCGGTATACTTTGGTGCCCTGGCTGGTTTTGAGTTAATTCACGCCCATCAAGGGCTGCCTGATGACTGCTGGTGCGTTTTTATTTCTTTCGGCGCTTTGAGCTTCGCGTGTTGTTTCCCTTGTACGCAGTGGATGGTGTTGACAACCACCATCGTCCAATAAGTTCGAAGTCGCAGTAATTGAAGAATTCTATTGGGCGTCAATGGCATAAAACTACGCATGTAAAGATTTGTGGTTGGATGAAAACCAATGTGATACGTGAATGGTCGGTGCATTCGAACGCGACATGGCATAGGATCAACCTTATTTGTTATGTTGTTGTGTTGCGCCCCATCTCATCCAATTAAAAGTGCGACTCGAGATCCTTGCCTCATTGGTGGAAATTACCACCAAAGAGGTTAATGGGAGCACATTCTTTGCACGCTATTGGAAATAAAAATGAGAGGAAGTTTTCAGTGAGTGGTTCCTAAAGTTTGTGCTCTAGTGTACTTTCATTGGCTCTAACTGTCCAATGGTTGCGATCTCTGAAATACAGCTGTCGATACACTTTGGGACGATCTGGAACAAAGCGTACTTTGTAAACCAAAGCGTATTAGGGGTGCGCGTGATTACGCATGGAACTACAAACAAATCATGCATCTTCACCTTCACTGTTCAGACACCGATATGGACCGTGATATTATGGCAAGCAATCGGAATGAAATGACCCTAGTAACTTTGTATGACACCGAAAATATGCAAACCCTCACGATTCTGGAGCAAACCTTGGCTGAATTCATCCCTGCGTCAATTACCAGCCATTTAACTTGGCGCACGAACATCATTCAAAGGTAGAGCGAGCCACTGACATGTATTTTGTGCGACGTAGCGACCACTTGACCTGAGAATAATAGCGTTGCGAAGGCGAATCCCCTGTCGCATGCTCTGATCGAAGCAGACGACAAACGCGAGCAGACGACGGCTTGGCCGACAGGCACAGCTTGTGATTGGTTGTGAAGCAATACCCTCTACATCAGCTCACTCCGTGACGTTGCCAAAACACTTCTTTCATCTGGCACGCCTGTCCTGTTCGTCATATCACCCCCCTCGCACATAAGAGAAAATTTTGTCACTGCCGTGAAAATAGTGCAAGTACTTTCTAAGAGCTCTCTTATCATCTTATGTGCTGCGCAGTTGTCGAAAACAACATGGCGTCGTAAACAGCATATCGGTCGGTGCGACTTTCAGCAAACGCTTCTCGCACGAGTTACTTCAGCGTTTGACCGGATGTGTTGTGATTACAGCAGCTCTTTCGGTGCGTGTAAGCAGTGCGGAAAGCTGTGGCAGTGCAATGGTGTACGGTGAAGCGCAGCGAAGCCTGTGCGTCGGTGTGGTTATCAAGCGGGGATCGGCGTCGATGTATCGACGGCAACTAGCACTCGAGAAGCCTGCAATGTGTGTTTGTGTGCCGGTAACAGTTCGTTCGCTTGACTTTCCAGTCTCTCAGTTTGGTGCTGTGCGACATTTCGGATTGACAGCGTTTTGACACGTTACTTGAGTGACCCCAAGTACGTACGGAAACGTATGAACTACGCGCTCGGTTCTTGCTTCGCCACTAGTTAGCCCGTACGCTTCTATTTACTTGAGAGCAATGTACTGTTCGGGAGTGAAACGATGTTCGTTGTGAACAGTGGTGCTGTGTTGACGTTCCAAGACTTGTGAACAAGCTGTGCTCGTGTGACCGAAAATTGAAAGACAGCGTTGATAACTGTTTTGCCCTGCGAAGTCGTGGTGGGGCAGCTTGGCGCTTTTGTTTGTTAAGTCGTCACTTCTCCTTTTTGTGATAACCATAGTCCTAGCGCTGTGATGTGATCAACCAAAACTGCGAGATGCTACATTCTGTTGTGGATCGTGTTACTTTGGAAGCGCGCCTAGACTGTTCTTCGGTAACAAATTGAGAGTTCTATGTGGCAGCGAGAGCCCGTGAACGTCAAGCTTCCCTCCAGCCCCCCAAAAAAGCAAAGATTTCACCGGTGCCTTGCTTTGGATGAAGTTGTAGGCCAATATCGCCTAACTACAGGTTTCCGAGTTCGTCTGGCCATCGTTTTGCACGGCACTAGAGCCTTGACAACAGCCGGTCATGGCCAGTTCTTACACTTTATCAATGGACGTGCACGCCTGGCCAGCCCTTCATTGCTGTCATTGGCAGCTTCCAGTCTGCAGATGCCCTTTGCCTGTTGGCCGTACTTGGTTCCTTATGACACCGACGGCTACTAAATGCTGCCATCGGTGAGTTCACCTTGCAGAACTAAATTTCACCGGTACTATAATTCACGCAGTTCTATAACGTGTGCAAGTTTTTAAGCCCATCAGATGTAATGTTTCTCTATGGTAAGTTGAAGCATGAAAAATTTACTACTACTGTTATATACATACATATATTATGAAGCAAATACATAAAAAGTTTTTTGTGATTTGATACAAGTGAGCTCTTGTTTGATTATGAGGTTGGGCCTGTCGATTGACCACGTTTGATAGTTGGAAAGTTAATGTGAATTTATTTTTCAGGAGCCAGGTTGCACTTAAAAATTTATGTTATTTTGGAAAATTAGTTCTATAGACGATTACCACTGTGGTAGTACTATACTTCAGTAGGACATATATATTGCGGTACGTAAATTTTACATGAGGCTTCAGTTTATTTCAAAGTGATTATAGCAGATTTTGGTCACTTTAACGAAGTGATAGCTTCCTCAAATAAGTATTAGAAGTGAGTGCTTTTAATGATTGTTTTTAAATATCTCGTTTTTGGCTCTTCACAGATCGCAGAGATTGGTTTGTTAAGGTCCTGTGATGCATCGGTTGCACATTCTGGCACATCAATCCTCATCATTACTTGGAGCACCTGTACAAAAATAGGAAGGACACGTTCTCTCTAACTGTGCAAGCCTATGTCACTGCTCGGACTGTTATCATTCAGCGGATGTGGCGTGGAAGCATGCATGGCAGCCTCATCTTGAAGGACTGCTATCTGCTTGGGAGCTTCGAGGGCACAAAACTGCCTAACGGCTGGCTGCAAGGTTAGTTTTTCTTTAATACAACGATTACGTGAACACCACTTACTGTGCACTAAATTGAAAACCCAAGCATGGTTGCTTTCAGTGGATACCTGTAATATTCTTACACATAATTCTTATTCAACATTTATAGAACTAAATTGCAAGGATAATTGAGAATGTTGAAAGCTGAAGCCTGCAGCTTATGAATGAAACTCCAATATTCTGAGACTCAAAAGCTTGTGCTTTGAAACGAGCACAAATACTTTGATTCCTTATTGAGCTCTCCAGCTTGTGACTCCCTCTGTGGATCAAGTGCTCTGGAAGGAAATAGCAAGTGGGTGAAAATTGCCTGGCTGTTCACAACTTGCAAGGAGAAAGACCTATTGAAGAAGCCTGAGATGACATAGGGCCAGTAACTGCATCTTTTACCTAATGTAGCTTTTTCTCTCTCAGTGCTGTTGCTTGTGTTTCAGCCGAACATGTTCACCACGATTGCATAGTGATATATATTTTTCTACAAATTGTACCCTGACCTAAGTATGCATTGTTGATCTCTAAAGGTGACGTTCAGTGTGTTTCAAAGCCATGGCTTCTCATTTCTCTTACTGTGGCTAGCCTATTTCAGCAGCAGAGCGATGCAGCTAGCACACATGCAATCCAAGTCATGGAGCGCTCCTTTGGTGTTCTGTGCAGGAGACAGCATATCCATCCGGCAAGACACTGATATCAACAATAATGGTGAGTGTTGGTGGCACCTGTAGGAGCCCGTTGTGTTTGTTGTGTATGATTATTTCCCCTGATGAAGTGCATTTTTGAAAGGTTTTCTTCATTTAGAATAATAGATGTCAGTAACAAGCACACTCATAATCCACAAGTTCTTTGTGTCTTCTAGACTGCCCATTTGCTCCTATATGCGGTATGGTGAGCTGGCTATGTTAGACAGCCTTAAAATTATCAACATTGGCTGTTGTGTTGTAATGCAGTCTAACTTGTGTTTCTTAGTGAACTTATTTGTGGTCTACTTCTCGCACCTAGTGTAAAGCCGAAATAAAATAAACTTATTGTCTTTTATGCCTGTCAGAAGTTTCATGCCTTCATCTATAACATTGTGGTTTTGCTCTTCTATCATAATAAATATATTTTCAGCCTTCACTCTTATTGTGTGTGTGTGCTGAGGCTTGTCATTGGCTTCTAAAAATACAATATCTGTAAATATGAGCACATAATTGACAACTATACACTCTTGCATGTAGAATGGTTGTAACAATGATCTGTATTTTTCTAAGTTCCAGCTAGTAACAAGGGGTTCGGTGCTCCACGGTCATGTACAGTGTATCAAGAACAGAGCACAGAAGACCAACAAGTATAAAGGGACGGCCAGTGACTGTTCTCCTGCTCAAAGTTCACAATAGCAGAAATAGAACATTGTGATGTCAGGAGCAGCTGCTGCTTAACTTCTTAGCAGTGCATTATTCAGCAGTTCCTGTGCTTGCATTTGAAATTATATAAATTTTGCATGAAAGATACCAAACTATGACACTAATTTAAAGGCTGCTGTAGTGTTAGTGGGCAAATATTTTTGAGCTGAAGTTTTTAACATGTGTGTTAAGTGCCTGCGTGCCTCTACATTTGCATGCCAGAAATCACAGCATCCATGGTCGCCAATGGTAACTGTGTTTGCATTCTTTGTAGTACAAGAAGTAAAGCCATGGATGCAGTAATCATGTACTTAGTCGATGTAATCCTTCAGTGTACACTCATTTGTGTAGCACCAATGATGCCATGAGTGTATAATTCTGGGAAGTGAATCTATGTGAATTATTTTATTTGGAAGGAAGAGGATCATCACTACTCCTAGTATATGTTAACAGTAGATTTTAGTGCTTGGGTATTATCCCACTGCCTGTCCGTCCTTCAACAGTCTAATTATCTACTATGTAAGTGTAACTTTTTAAATGTATACTTTGCTCGGATGGGTTTGTTCATAATGTAATGCAAGTGACTTATCATCTATGCAGCTCTACTCAGACTAGAAATAAAAGTATTTATTTTTATATGTAGCTATAGCATGCATTCACTTGTGTTTTTCTAGGTGCCTGTACAATTGTTTAGCCCTACAAAAGTGCTGGTATACTCTAATATTGAATCTGGCATCTTAAAATAGTTTGTTAGTGGAAGTAAGAACGTGTTTACAACCAATATTACTATCCTCAGATGAACTGTGAAAACTCTGTGGAAATTTATTTACAGTTTTTGAACGTTGTGAAGGCAAATGTTATGTTATTTTTTGTGGTCCCTGTTTCATGCAAATGACACATAATTACTTTGCAGTGGCACAGTATTAGTTGTTATTTACACATATGTGCTGAGCAACATCGCAGTTGAGGCCAGCAGCAAGACATACATGCAGTGCACTGGAGCATCACCTCACATAGTGTACAGTCTTTGCCCACCAGTAAACTCAATATTTTTCAAGCAGACTAATAGAGAGCTGTATGGGAACTGTGTTGGTGTGCAAACTTTGAAGTTTTCTTGAGGAGTGTTTTTCATCATTTTTGTCCAAGTGAAGTAGCTACCCAAGGCCACAACTGGTGGGAATGTGGTGGTTTCCGCTCTTCAAAAGCACTCCTACCAGCTGCCTCAATGTTAGCATGGGGTGAATTCACGAACTGGAAAAATAATTGGTCTTTGTTTTCTTGGCCGAAAGGGTCACTTCCACCGTTGAGCCACCACGACGCGCCAGAATAGAAGCTTTTAGCTAAATAAAGTTGATTCTACTTTTGAGAGGTGTTTTGGGGAAATGAAATGGCACCTATAGCTGTCAATATAAACACTGTTTGCACCAAGGAGCTTAGTAGCTTATAATTGTAGTATTCATGTATTGTCTAGAATTTATTCGCGCTGTGCCAACTTTCAGCCCAAGTGTCCTAACATGCTTTGTTAGTGGCTTGTGAATGAGCCAAGCTATGTAAATAAACAAAGTGATATTGCAGACATGTACAAAATATTGGTGCACAGCCCTTTTCTTTAGCATGACATTGTCAAGGGCTTTATTCTTGTGTTTTTCATAAAGAGTGCTTGTCACTGGACATCAGCGGAAAACTATGCATCAAGCTTTTGCGAGATGGTTCGAGAAACACCGTGTTCAGACATAACAGTGCCGATGGATTTCTCTCGTAAGTTACTTTCTGTAGTATATTCAAAACGAGTTTAGTAGAATTGTTGTTTTATAGCCATTCATTTTAATAGTTACACCTGAGTGTGTGTATGTATGTATGTATGTATGGGTGTACATATGTATATGTGTGTGTGCGTATATGTATGTATATATGTATATTTTAAATGAGAATCCGTTTATCATTGGTGAGTAAGTTTGGTAATGATATGGCTGAATTTGTTTCTAGTTATTTCTCTTTTGAGCCTTACATATTTCAATGTATCTTGTACTGCATAAAAATAAATGTAACCTTACACAGAATATGTGTGTTCGAAGAAGTTGTTTTATGTACCAACCTACAGTCATAGGCAAGAAATTGGGTAAAATGGAACGGACCTGCGAAGATTAGTTTAGAGCATAGCTACTCTGCATGGCATATCTCGTACACATTGCGTTGGTTGAATATGTCGATTTCAACCTTTCAATTTTAATCAGAATAAGCAAGCTATCACCCGTGGTTGTATATGTGTGTGATATTTATGCATACTGTGATACCGGTTCGCAATTACAATTAAGGTCACAAACCTAGTCGAGCTGAATACACGAATTTCGTCCATGCACCTTTCATCTGCACTGGAACTGTTGTTAATTAAAATAAACTTCAGTTTAGAAATTTATTCTAGTAACCAAAAGCAGGGTATCTCTTTATCACACAAATCAAATTGCCATTGTTCTGTTCCATTCTGGACAATAGGGGACCCTCTCAGCAGAACTCGATTAACTGCTATAGTTAATTTTAACCAATGACAGCGACATTACACTGAAGTGTGCAGCATGACAAATAGCGGGAGAGAAGACACAAACTAATCACTCAGTTCGCGTCAGCTCTAACTGTCCGTGCTCTTTGGTCTTGCTGCAAGTGATGATGCCCACCAAATTAGCACGAAAGCGTGTCCCTACAAAGGCAGTCAACTTGGCTGCAAGCAGTTAGCTCACTGCATGTGTAGATTTTCTTCAAAACACCGTGAAGACTGATTGCTGGTCGAATATCCAAACACGTGAAAAGTATTATACCAGGTTTAATATTGGTATTTCAGCACTGGACACTTTTGCGATAAGAGAGAATGAAGGAAAAAATTATGAACCCTGAATTGTTTAATTTTTGAAGGAGCACAATACAGCGCTTTTGGGTCAAAAGGGGAGTGAAAGAAGCAAGTGCGAAAGCCTACTTCTCAAAAAAATTAGTACCCGCCACCACGCATAATGTCAGGCCGGGCAACCTCTTGAAAAAAAAGTGGTCAGTGATTCTGCGAATCGAACCAAGTACCTCCTAGATTGTAGTTGAGCGCTGTAACCGCTCGTCCACTGCAGCAGTGCTTGCATTCACCCTATTGCTGATAAATCGTAATTCCTTCGAATGAAGCCAAATGCAAAAACGTCCGGTGAAACTTTGTCAAAAATAGAAAAAAATGCGTTTGCCCAAGGCTACTAGAAGATAGAAACCGCCACGTGTGACTGTATAACCGTGCGCTATTTATTCTTGTACATTACTGTCATGACGTTGGGATAGCCGGCTCTAACGTAGGCTACCTTCTCATAGTTTGCCAAATATAAATAAAAAATAAAAATATATAACAGCCTGTGACAACGCTAATCGACTATTATGACTTCACTGTCACTAGTGTCACTTTCACTAGATGAATGCTCAGTTTGCTTCCATTATCGTTATTTAGGAATGTTTTGGCTCTTTAACTCAACTCTCCTAATTAGCAATGATTCTCACATCTAAGGACAGTCACACTTCCATCTCGCTTTCTGAGTGGCTGTCACTCCCATATAACGCGTACTCCTCTTTTTTATGCTCTCAGCATCTGACGCTGCTTTGCGGAGACTTTCCCTGACGTCTGCTGGGCCAGAAAATTGTCTTTATTATCTATCAATTTCAAGCTTTCGCGAAGCCGAAACGAGAGTCTCTCTCTCTCTCTTCATCCTTTTCGCACGTGTGATAACGTCTCTCGACCTCAAGACTCGTATACACGTCCCTTGCTTTGTTTGCGCACTCAAACAACGCTGGACGAAATATTTGCACCGTGTTTTGCGAAAAGCATTAGCACTGAGACACCTCCCGACGAGTCTCCCTCATTTTACGTAGACATATACCTAAGCGTAAGCGTATTCACGTTCTCGCATTCCGGCTTTATAAAAATGCTGCGGTGCATGGAACCAGCGAAATTGCGCTCACAATTTCATTTGATTACTGCTGTTATCTATTTTAGCACAATTCGTCTGCAGGCACCAAAGTCGCTCATGTGTCTTGTAATAAGAATATTGTAACAAAGGCTACCTTTGACTATAGGTACAAAACACCCTTACGTTCACCACTATACCGTGCTAGATTGCACGGAATTAGTTAAGTAGCAGCGCAGCTTCAATGAAATGTAAGGTAAGTGGTCGCTTTATATAAGGGAAGACATTCGAGGCACATTTTCAAACATTGCATGCATCGATTTATGTGTGGTTTCATTTATGTGGTGCACCTGAAGTGTTGTTTACTTGTACTTGGCGAGATAGTGCATGGATTGCTCGGTGGCTTAAGGCCATCAAGCAATTATTATTTTTAGCTACAGTCGTTGATTAAAGGCGAGTGCTCGGCTTTGCACAGCCCACCAAAACGTCTATAACAACGTACGCGGCATCCCGTAAGCGCTGTAGCAGACGCTCGCGGAACTGAAACTTAGATGTAGCAAATTATTGGCTATCATAGTATACTCTCGATGCTAGACGCTTTGCGTGCTACCTTGATATTATCGGCACACACTTCTTTCTTTCCTTGTCGTTTCATCGGCTATCGTCTGTCCTCCTTGCCCTCTTAAGTGCCGAATAAGGTAAATTCATACCCGCGCTATAGTAATCCCTCCAGATAAGAGACGTTTTGGCTAAGAAAATGCGTAGCCAAAGAGAAAGCTTTGTGAATTCGGGCCCAGATAATCCGGATTCGACAGACACGGTATATTCACTGAACGCACGATTGAAAAATATCAGATCTAAAAATGAACTGCAAGACCCTTGGACACGCGTTGGGTCACGAACCAGCTGGGCCAAATCATGAGTGAACATAATACTGAACATAATATTAGCATGCTCAACATTCTGGTGACCAGCGTGCATTAATTCCCAATTAATAGTTGGTAGATTGAGGACACCGACAAGAATAATTTTATGTTTGTGATATTGAGACATATGTTGCTCAAGTCTGCTTAAGTATTCAGGGGGTGTGTCTGGAGGGCGGTAAAGCACGTATAAAATAAAATGCTGACCCTAACAAGATAATTTAATGCACAAGCACTCCAAGTCGGCAATATCGTCCAGCAATATGGCTTGAATCTGTTGTTTGATTAGAACCACCACACTGCCACCACTAGAGGCGCGGTCTTTGGGAAAGACTTCAGAGTTCGGTGGGAATATTGTATCATCACTTATTTCGTTGCGTAGCCATGTTTCAGTAATTACTGTAACGAGCGGATCATCCTGGAGTAAAGTGATTTCAAGGAGGTCAGTTTTGTTTACAATACTTTGCGCATTTACATTAACAAGGCGTAGGTTTTTGTTTCTACTGCTGAATAGGGGTTGATCGTTCCTGTCATCATACTCGTTAGGTACATGAAAAGGGGCATCGTTCAAGAGTCTGGTGTTGACAGTGACTGGGCGCGCTGCCTTGCCATGGGGCGGCTTAGATCTGGGGCGTTTTTTTTTTTTTGATCAGTACTCTTTCATTCTTGACATCGTCCCACATATAACATTGCTTATTGATGTGGAGTTTATCAACAGCCAATGACACTTTTTCCTTATTCAATCGGTTCTGTTTTGCACTGTCCCAGAACTTCTTTCTGGCATCCCTTATTTTCCGTGAGAAGTCTTCGCCAATAGAAATTCCTGTGTTCTTAAGCTTAGCTCCCCTTTTCAGTATCTGTGCTTTGTTCCTGAAGTCAAGAAGCTTGAAAATGATAGGCCTAATCTTATTTGGTGCAGGTTTACCCCAGCGATGAATACGTTCGAATGCTACTGGATCGAGCTCGAGGATATCTGCAATGACTTTGCTATTACCGGCTTCTTCACGGCTTTCGATATTTTCGTCCTTTTCTTCAGGTAGTCTGTAAACTATCAGATTGGATCGCCTGCTGTGGTTCTCCAGGTCATCAATTCGCCTTTCGAGCGTTTTGATTACGGAATTCAACATTCCTACTTCATTCTGGCAGCTACAAACGCTGTTTTCTAGTCTAGTCAGAGCCTCTAATTTCTTGTCAATATCACCCAGTCCTTTTACCTTGATTTTTTTAATGTCAGCGGCAATTTCGTTCAGTTGCTTTGCTATTTTTGCAAAGTCAGGACCAGGATTGACTTCAATGTCACCCGCCAATTACAGCAACTCCCTCAAGAACGAAGCAAGCTCATAAAGCACCTCACATGGCTGAGGGTACGGCAGTACCAACAAAAATGGGCTATCGGAAGGGAAGCACTTTCCGTAGCTTCTCACCTGCGTGAAGAACACAAGCGGATTGTCAAGCAGCCACATGCTGGTGGTGCTACCGTGCTCAACGAACGCCGTCGACGAGGTAGACCCTTTTATATCCCAATCCAGGGGTGGCGCCACCCGAATGTTCCCTGCGCACTCATTTGCGCATGTCGTCGATGCGTGGCTTGTATTCAGCAACCACCGAGGAGCAGGTCCAACGTTGCTGTCAGTTGTATTCCAAAGTTGATGATCCGTGATTAATTCGGGCCGGCCGGTGCACTCGCCATCCGCAAGAAGTACGATGCTTAGGAGAAACTGCTTGAAGAACACAAGCGCATTGTCAAGCAGCCACATGCTGGTGGTGTCACCGTGCCGAGATATTACTTGACGCCAAAAGATGGCGAAATTTATGACTGGTGCAACAATAATAAGCTTGAGACGCGTGTCATGTAAGAACATGACAACATACCACGCTGATGGCGTGCTCACGGCCTTTTTGCTAGCTAAGCATATACTGAATTCGGAATCACGTGAAGTGAACAGATGACGAAGGCAAACGACACGTACAAACTTAATCATGGCACGGAAGACATGTACTGCATCATTTACCTCCACCTCGTAACGCTGTGCTGATTTCAAAGTGACATGTCAACAATTTTCAATCGTGCTTCGTATATCGTCGATTCCCACTCTACATAGGATCTGCCAATATTGAATGCGAAGCATTTCAAAGCGAACTTCGCAGAATTAGAGCGCATTTATCTATCTATCTATCTATCTATCTATCTATCTATCTATCTATCTATCTATCTATCTATCTATCTATCTATCTCGCCACCTACTTTCAGCTCTCCTGGCCGTTTCGATAATGGCATCTATACCCAATTTGGTATGGCGTAAGATGACTGTATGACAAACACATTTAACTAGTCATAACATGAAAACCATGACATGTTTGCCATGAATGCCATGATATACATTTGATGATCCTGCAACTGTTGTAGTGGTTTCGTTCACATGGCATGTTGTGAAACTGGTATTGTATGACATTACTGCATGGTGAACACAAGTAGCAGACATAACATGAAAATCATGACATGCGTGTCATCTGACAACATGACTACATGCCATGGTGATGATTAGCTCGCGGCCGTTTCGCCAGCGTTACATATAGTGAATTTAGTATTACAGCATGCGAATGATTGACGGAGGTATGTGACTGGTGCAACATGATAATCATGACATGCATGTCTTGTAACAGCGTGACTATGCTACGCTCATGATGCGCTGGTGGCTTTTCCACTAGCTTCCCTTATACCAAATTTGGTATTGCGTTACGTGAATGGATGACGAACGTATGATTCTGGTGCAAACATGATAAACATAAATTGCATGTCTGTAACAACATGACTACATGCCACGCTCATGATGCGCTGGTAACTTTTTCGCTAGCTTCCCTTATACCAAATTTGGTATTGCGTTACGTGAATGGATGACGAACTTATGATACTGGTGCAAACATGATAAACATGAATTGCGTGTCATATATCAACATGACTACATGCTACACTCATGATAAGCTAGCAGCCGTTTTGCTAGCTTCACATGTACCGAATTCGGTATTACGTGACGTGAACGGACGACATATGTAATGACACATTCAAACATGATAATCATGACATGCGTATCATGTAACAACATTACTACACGCCACACTGATGACGCGTTTGAGGCCGTTTTGCCAGCTTCGAGTATGCCAAATTTGGTATTACGTGACGTCATTGGATGACGAATGTATGCGACTGATGCAAACATGATAATCATGAGATACGTGTCATGTGAGAACATGACAACATGCCACAGTCAAAGTGCCAAAATATTTCGACGTGAAGCGGTGCGCGTGCTCGCCTGCATTCATTTCGTCTCGGCACGCCGGCGTTGACACGCCAGGCAGCGGTCCTGTCATGTACTCGAATGCGCGTGTCGAGCTGCGTTGCACGTATGCGTGTTTCAGCGCGTCCGGCGTCCCTTCGTCACGAAGAGAGGAAGACGATGTGTTGTCTGGGTAACGCCCCGGCCTGTTGCCCTCGTGCCGCGCTGACGGGCGCTGGTCGCGCTGTTTGAGCGGTCGAGCCTGGCTTCAGACTATAGAGTGCTCCATTTTGCTATCGTATCATCACTGTGCCCATTATGCGCGCGCGTCAAAGCTACTTTTGAGTGTATTGGGTCCTTCACGATGCGCTTGCGGTCTTTCGCTAGCTCCACATATACCAAATTGGGTGCTACGTCTCATCAATGCATTACGAAAGTACATGACTGGTGAAACATGATAATCCTGATATGCGTGTCATGTAAGAACATGACAACATACCATGTTCATGGCGTGCTCACGGCCGTTTCGATAGCTTCACATATACATGAAATCACGTGACCTGAACAGATGACGAAGGTAAACGACACATTCAAACATGATAAGCATGAAATAGAAGTCATGTAGGGCACCATTTACCTCCACCTCGTAACGTTGTGTTGATTTTAAAGTAAGATATCAATCTTTCTCATTCGTGCTTCGCATATCATCGATTTCCACTGTGCATGTGATCTGTCATTTTTTATATCAATGTTTGTCTGCATGGCCGAACAAGACATCTCTTCGAAATGCGCAAAAAATTGGAATCAATTATGCGGAGGAAGCGGATGTGCAGGTTCTGTCTGCCTGGTCATAAAAAATGGCAGCATATCCACGGGGTGAATGATGGAGAGTGGGGTGAAGCATCCGTCCATCCATTCGTTCTTGCTTCTGTCCATTCGTTCTTGCTTCCATCGTACATGCATGCGTCCGTCTGTGTGACCGTCCATGCGTGCATCCGCCCGTGCGTGCGTGCATCTGTTCGTGCGTCCGCACGTTCATCCGTGCGTCCATACGTGCGTTCGTCCATGCATCCACCCCTGCATCCGTGCACGCGTCCGTACATGCGTACATCCGTCCATGCAGGCATTCGCGCGTCCGTCCATGCATCTGTCTGTGTATCCGTTCACCCATCCAGTCGACACTCCAAGTACCACCATCTCGAATTTTTTCATCATATATTCCGCATGTAGAAGCACTGCCATCCAGCGGACATTCTAAGGTGTAAATGAGAGGTGGCACACGCACACTTTCTTACGGTTTGCGCTTCGTGTCTACTTCCCACCTTTGACCACCTCGAGTTGATGGTATATACTAGTTCACTCTATTCATGGCATGGCGACCCAATACTCACTGAACCTTTCTAAAACCAAGGAGGTTACGCCCAGCGGGTAAAAGATGAAAAGATGCGAGATAGTCATACTTGGAGTGTTGAATAGATGGACGAACGGACACACAGACAGATTCATGGATAGACGCATGAACGGACGCAGGGGTGGATTCATGGACGAACGCAGGGATGGACGCAAAAACAGACGCACGCAGAGTCACACAGACGGACGCATGGACGGACGGAAACAAGAACAAATAGACGGACGAATGCTTCGTCCCAGTCTTCATCTTTCACTCCGTGGATATGCTGGCGCTTTTTCAATTGAAGAGGAAACTCGTGCACGTTAATCAAAAATAAAAAAAGAGAATTGTTTCTGATGAATTAGCTTACAGAGACTGGTATACTACGCCTGTGTCATCCTCACCTATTCTCGACGCACGTGTGTTAAGCGTTCGGGGAAAAAGCCACACTGCGGCACATGCTTTGGGAGTGTGCTGGAAAAGTTGACGTCACTGCCGCCACTCCTTTCGCGATGCATGCTAGGCAAGGACAAACTCCGAGGCCGATTCCTGCGGCTAACATCGCGTGAGGGCAGAGGCTGGCCTCCACCGTGACTGCGTTCACTGTTGCCGATCGGCGGCGTCAGCTGCGCTGCCATTGCTAAGCGGCACTCACCAGCGACGAGCTGGCCGACGAGCTTTTTGACGTCCGGCAAGCTGATGATGTCGCCCAGGTCCAAGGACTTCGAGCGGTCACCCGAAGCACCGCCATCATAATCGGCAGAGAAAAGGAAGGGAGAGGGTTTAATTCCCTCTTCCACCCCCTCGCCCGGTGAAAGCGGCCGGACGTTAAAGTTTATTCTTTCATTCCTTGAGTTTGATGCTTACTAAAAATAACTACTATCAGAAGGACGCACTTTGAGCACTACCTGACTAGAAAGGGTTGCCACGTTTAACTCGCTCGGCGTAACCTCCTTTGCTTTAGCAAGGTTTAGTGAAGGTTGGACAGCAGCGTCCGCTTGATGGCGGTACTTCCATACGCTGAATATATGATGAAAATATGTGATATGGTGGTACTTGAAGTGTTCACTAGATGAACAGGCGGATGGACAAAGAGACAGACAGATGCACAGATGGACGCACGGATGGATGGGTGGACGCCCGGACGGACGGACAAATGGGAGGATGGACGCACGGGCGGTCACGCAGATGAACGCATGGATGAACGGAAGCAAGAACGAACAGACGGACGGAGGCTTCGCCCCACTCATCCTCATGCGCTTCGTAGATATGCTGTGATATTTTTACCACCACTGTGGCTGCACACTTGCAAACGATAGCACGGGATTGCCCATAAAGATCCGGGGGCTTTACATGGCCGTGAAAGCCAGCCTCACCGAAAGGCAAGCGAATCACTGCTCCGCATTTCCTACAGCTTTCACGTTCAGTGTTACTGCATGTATTCTTTATGGGCGAAGATCTTAAAGCATTCGGTCTGTCCCTCCTAGCTCGTACGTGACTGCCTAGTTCAATGATTCACTCAGCAAGTGCGGACGGACGGACAGACAGACAGACAGACAGACAGACAGACAGACAGACAGACAGACAGACAGACAGACAGACAGAAAGATGGCCTGATGGATTGATTTCGATAAAACCCTCCGAGGCCTCACACCACTCATCATCATTCACTCTGTAGGTATGCTGTAATATATTTTGTACTTCGCGTAATATATTGTGTGGCTGTAACCGTATTAGGGTAAAACGCATGGGCTGCAAGCAATTTTACTATTAGTTGCTACTCTTACGCAAAATTTTTTCGAATGCTGAAGACGGTAGTTGTAAATAAAGCACATAGACTGCTAGTGCTGTTTAGCGGGTTTTGTAGAATGCTATGGACGTAAAACACTGGAACACGTCGCAAAAAATGACAGCATATCCATGAAGTAAATGGCGGAGAGAGTTTTAGTCATTGATTATGATTGTGCCTCCAGGAAACAAATTTTTTCTCGCTATCCGACGTGCTTGCTTTTAAACGAAGGTTCAACCTAGATTGTTATTTCTCTTTTGCTACATCTCGTTTTACGGGTGTAGGTATTATTATTTTTAACCGAGCTCTATTAAGGGATCATCATGCTTTTTACGATGGCATGGGCAGGGTTTTGGCTTTAGACTGTAGCTACTTTTCTTTCAGATTAAGGATACTGTGTGTGTATGGGCCAGCGCAAGCTGGACAGTCTAATGACTTTTTTAGAGACCTGGATGTGTTTTTTCTTGACGGTCGTGATGTCATTTTGATTGGCGACTTCAACTGCGTTCTAAATACGCGAACCGATGTACAAGGTCCTGGCTGGGGCCGGTCTGCTTGGAATTCACGCGAGCTTCGCCGCCTTGTCCACCACTTTTCATTACTAGACGCGCACAATGTAGTGCACGGAAATACCTTTGTTTGGACATGGCGACGTGGACGATCCTCCAGCAGGCTCGACCGGGCTTATATCCCACGAGCGTTAGAGGCGTTTGTCTCTGATCTATGCGTTCCGTCCTTCCCACCTTCTCCTGTGTACGTATCTGATCATCGGCGTATTGTCTTGAAGCTCGAAGTTCCATTTTCTTTCTCAGAAAAGCCATGGCGTCTTGATGTTCGCGTCCTGCAGGACGCGCGCTCAAGATCAGATTTGTCACGCGCAATACGTGTGTCGCTCACGGCGTCTGGTCCTGAAGATTGGGATGCGCTTAAAACACAGTGGCGCCTGCGCTGCGCAGTGGAGGGGCGTTCGCTTCGTCGACGCGTTTCTGAAGAGCTTGCTGATACCGCGATGAAGTTACGCATTGCTTTGAGCGCCGAGACGCCTTCTCCTCTGATGCGAGCGTGGCAGCGTGAACTGCGTGAACGCTTTCAGCGCTTGACTGCTGCTTCGTCCCTGGCGGCAGCAGCATGGCGCTGTAGACACAACCCATGTGCACATCCCGAGGTGCTGCGCTACGCGAGACATTCCTTTTTTGGGCAATCAGAGCCACCTGTCTCTATGACAGCACAAATACCACCTGCGCAGCGGCTTCCTACGCGTGATCGATCGGTTTTCTTGGCGCATTTTGAAGCAATGTCGTGTTCGGCCATGCGGACTAACTGTGATGAAACACCGCCAATGCTTAGAAGTTTGCCCCGTATTCCTCAAGAAGCTGCAGATTGCCTGCACATCCCTCCGTCGGCTGATGAGGTAAAGGCGGCACTGAAATCTATGAAACGTGGAACGGCCCCAGGGCCAGACGGTTTACCTGTTGAGTTTTACTTGACATTTTGGGATGAGATTGGTGCTACATTTACCGCGGTAATCCGGCGATGCTACGAGGACGGTGTCTTTCCATCAAGTTTTCGAGATGGACGCATTGTGCTTATTCCAAAGGGTGATGCTTCCTCTGTTAATCCTGAAGATTGGAGACCTATCACGCTCCTCAATGTTGACTATAAGATATTCGCGGCGGTAGCCGTTCAACGTTTGAGGGGTCTGTTGAACACCCTAATAGGTCATCACCAGACTTCATCAGTGCTTGGACGAGAAATACACAGCTTGTCATATACCACACGGGATATCATAGCTTATACTTTGTCGCGATCTGCGCGTGGTATCCTTGTGTCTTTGGACCAGGAAAAAGCGTTTGACCGACTAGAGCACGCGTATATCTTTAATGTGCTCACAGCCTTCGGCTTTTCTCATTCGTTTGTGGAAATGATTAAAAATACGTACACTGGTCTGAAAAGCACACTAGTTCTGGATGGTTGGGAAAGTGCTGCCTTTTCCATAACACGTGGGGTCCGTCAGGGATGTCCATTGTCTCCTGTGCTATTTGTCCTCAGCCTTGAGCCATACTTGCGTGCTCTTGATGCGGATTCACGTGTCCGGGGTCTTCCGCTTCCTGGTAGCGGTGTCGTGAAAGTCACAGCTTTCGCTGATGATATAACCTTGTACCTTTCAGATGAAGATAGCCTTTCACGCAGCCTGCATGTATTTTCCCAATATGGCGACATTTCAGGCGCAGCGTTGAACATCTCCAAATCCCGGTATTTCTTCATTGGCTCTCCAAACTCCAGGCTTAGCGCCAGTGTTCCCATTCAGCCGGCCGCGTCCCTTCGTATTTTAGGTATTTCATACAACCACTACGGCATTTGCGAATCTGTTTGGTTAAATGCTCTCGAGGAAGTAAGACAGAAAATTCAGGATGCACGGGATTTCGACTTCCCGCTTCTTGAGCGGAGGTACCTTGCGCAGACTGTATTTTGCGGTCGCATTTGGTACCTTTCTCACGTCGTGCAACCATCTTTACGTATCGTGCGATCACTGCAGTCTGCTTTGTGTTCCTTTTTTTGGTCAGGCGGCACTGAGTTGGTCTCTCGCGCGGCACTGGGACAGCAGCGTGCTCAAGGAGGCTTTGCTTTCCCTTCAGTGTCCATACGCTGTCGGCTGCTGGCACTGCGTTTCCTTTTGCGCCTAGTGCAAGGGGAGGAATCTCCCGCACGAACGCTTGCATATTACTTTCTGGGTACTCAACTTCGCCATTTGATGCCTAATGTGCAACTTAACAGGGGGCCACAGTCAATAACACTTCCTGCGTTTTATGCAACAACTGTTGCATTTTTTCGCCATGTCAAGTCGAGCTGTCCTGGCATAGATGTTTTGAACAACCACATAGTTGAGACAACTGCTGCTTTGTTGCTTCCGTTGGTCCCGCCAGCCCGCCGTGCTCGCTCTAGACGGGTGTCTTGGAGCTCCTTAACGGCTTCTTTTCTGCCTGGACACCTTCGGGACTTCATGTGGCGCCTGGGATGGGGTGTACTTCCCACTCTCGACCGCCTCGAAAGGTGGAGAATAGTCCAGTCAGCAACATGTCCGAACTGCTCCCTTCGGGAAACAAATCAGCATTTTCTGAGGCATTGTATCATTGCTCGCGTTTTTTGGAGAGCCGTACATGCTGGATTTCACTGCCTCAGAGTAAATCGCTTCGTTTCTTCTGGGCGTTGTTCGCGAGGCCACTTCGCTTGTCTTCTCATTGTTGCCGGCGCTTTCTGCCTCTGGCGCAACCGCTGCGAGGCGGTTGCTGCGGGCCGCCGCCGCCGCGCGCTCTACCCGATCCTAGAACGATTGTACTCGGAGCTGCTGTCTGTTTTGTCGGAGGAGCTCTTCTTCCTCGGTGAAGAGGAATTTCTTCGGCACTGGTCTTGCCCTTTTGTGTCGGTCTATGACGGACGAGTGAAACTTGTCTTTCGGCCGGCCTGGTATTGGTAGGCTGATCTGTCGATGTGCCGGCAGAAATGGCATGCCAACATGTAAATATGCAAAATGTAAATATTTATGTTTTATTTGTCTTTTGTTTACTTTGAAGTATTTTGTGGTTGTGTTTGTGTGAAACATCAAATGTACATGTTTTTTTAACGTCATCTCATATTCATGTTCATGTAAATGACGTCTGTCTTGTCATCATCGTTAGAGTATGTCTAAGACGGAAATGTTCTGTTGAGTGTTAATGACGTTTGTGGCAATAAATTTTTTTCTAAAAAAAATGATGAATGCAGCAACCAGATATATTTGTGCATGTTTGTGGTCCACGGGACGGTTTTAAGCTCCTTCATAGTGGAGTACCAAGTACTCTAATATGTTAACCACTTTGTCTAAACACACAGAGTGGGGCGAACAGTGAACAGTCTACACGAGCAGAAGACATAATGAGGGTTTTCGAAGCACATTTTGTGAATCTTTTCAGGGCACAGAACGCGAGCGACGTGAACCATGCCACCATAGTTAATGAGTTTTGCCCGGAAATTCCCCGCGTACTGGAGGAGCTTCGCGATAGTCTGGGCAGCCCAGTGACGCTGGATGAATTACGCTTCGTGCTTCAGCACATGAATTCAAACGCCACCAACGGCCCTGACGGAATACTTTTGAGTTTCTACAATACTTTCCTTGAAACAATACAAGTCCACCTTTGCTAAATGGGCTTCTTGCTGACGGAATCAAATCGAATACGTTTCGAGAGAGCAGAGTTATACTGTTGCTTAAAAGCGAGGGAGAGCTGTCCGATCCAAGGGCGCGGAGGCCCATTTCCCTACTTAACTCAGATTATAAGATATTGACAACCATCCTTGCACACCGCATAACTACCATTTTGCCGGAAATAGTAAGCGACATACGAACACGCAGTGTTCGAGGTCGTACGACCTATTCCTCGCTTGCGCTGACTCGCGAATTGTTCACGTATGCTACAAGAACACAAATATCTGGCACATTTGTTTCCTTGGATCAAGAAATAGCGTTTGATTGCGTAGAATTGAAGTATCTCTTCGCTGTGCTTGAGTATTATGGCTTCCCAGCACATTTAACCGACGTCCTCTGCTAACTCTACACAGATTTAGGAACGTCATTAGTAGTGAATGGCTATACATCTGAACCTAATGCAGTAAGTAGGGGTATTCGACAAGGCTGTCCCCTTTCCGCAATTCTCTTTGTATTATGCATAGATCCATTATTGAAACAAATTCAGAAATGCACTTCGATACGCGGTTTTCCTCTCCCAGGCTTGGGCGAAGTGAAAGTAGCGGCATACGCCGATGACATCTTGTTGTTTATTCGGAACATAGATAGCTACAGAGCCTTTTTGCGAATATTTCACACGTCGGGAGCACGTCTTAATCACGGAAAAAGCAAAGCATTATGCTTTGGGATGCACATTGCAGAATTCCCTGATGGCGTCCAAATCGTCCAAAGAGTTAGTCTTAGGTGTAACTTTTCTATCGACTGGCGAGGTAGCCCGCACCACGAAAAAGAGATCCAGCGCAAAGTGGACAGACTTTTACTGAAAGAGCTCATCTAATTAAATGCTGCATAACAGCGCCACTGCTTTATGGAGCCAGAATTACTCGACCACCTCGTCGGGTTTTGCTGAGAGTGGCTACTGTGGGCGGCTCCTCTTTATCGGATGGCCATGCCGAAGCTGTTGCTAGAGCCTTGGTCCGCCTACCAGTAAAATGGGGAGGGCTCAGTATACCCAACCTTGATGTAATGTGTCGCATGTTGGCTCTCAAAAAGCAGCGGGGCACTCTTAGAGAACTCATCGTATCGAGGCAGGCAACTCGTAGTGTTTATACTAGGAACCTCTAGAAGATTTTTCGGTTCAGCAAACGACACGGGACCAGCTGCTGAACAGCTACCGGCGTATTACACACATGTTTAAAGTCTTTGCAACAATGGCGAAAAGATTTTCCAGTTCAAGAACTTATGGAAATGTCCCCCACCAACATGAGCGAACTAATAGCACTTAAAAGCCTAACTGAGGAACAACGCCGGAAATGCCGGGTGAAAAGACGTTGGACTCCTAAAACACGTCCCTCCCCTCCGATGTCCGTGATCTAAACTGGCTTATGGAATGGGCGACTTTACCAATGGCTGACCGCCTTGCGGCGTAGGTCGTGGCACCCTTCGCCACATTTCCGCAATGCGGCAGCGTCGAAATGCTGAACCACGTGTTTCATGAATGTATCGTAGCGCGCACCTTTTGGCGCATGGTTACCAGTATGTTCTAAATAAGTATGCTGTAGAGGTCTAGCCACTGGGATAACTTCGTCAAACTTCTAATGGCTATCGAAGCCTTCGTCTTATGGAAGCGGAGGGACTGGCCCACTTGAGGGGACGCCCTCAGACAGCCATGTTTCCTCTGCTACATTGGCTAAGAAACTATATGCTTACGCATCTGAACGCAGAACAAGTCATGCTGGGAGAGGAGGCTTTCCTCCGACGCTGATCTACACGATTCATTATTGTAAAAAACAAGAGTGTCCATGCCCTTCCTCCCCTATTGAGGAGGTGGGCTAGAGCTTTTACCACTGTGACATTACAGTGCGTATTTTCCTATTTTTCTTTAGAAACAAGTCTTTTTTGTGTAATAACTTTCTTGAGCGCGAGAGCAAACTGTCCCCACAGTTGAATGCAAAACATCACCCTACACTGTGAATGACCCCTCTTGTTTGTTCATATAGCCTTACTGTTTATTTAAGTTTAATCATCTCGATGTCATAAATGTCCTGTCTTTGTTGTGCAATTTTTGCATTTTACGTCACTACATACGCAATAGGTTCTTTTTACTGTATATAACAGCTTGCATCGTACATACGCATTGATCACCTTTGTCCATTTTTCTGTGTTCACATAAGCTGTGTAAGATATATCAGGAAATAAAATTCTCTTAAAGTAGAGTGGGGCGAAGCATCCGTTCGTTTATTCGTTCTTGCTACTGCCAGTCCATGCGTCCACCTGTGTGATCATTCGTGCGTTCATTCGCCTGTCCATGCGTGCATATGTTCGTGCGTCCGCATGTTTATCTGTGCGTCCGTCCCTGAGATCATCTATGCATTCGCCCCAGCGTCCGTCCATGCGTCCATCCGTCAGTGCAGCCATCCGTGAGCCCATCTATGCATCAGTGTGTGTGTCCGTTCGACCATCTAATCAACGCTGAAAGTACCACCATCTCGCATCTTTTCATCATATATTCCCGATATAGAAGCACCGCCATCCAGCGGACGTTCCAAGGACTAAACGAGAGATGGCACATGCACACTTTCTTACAGCTCGCGCTTCGTGTCTACTTCCCACCTTTAAAATTACGTGTCGACTCTTTAGAATAAATACATCTAAATTCCGAAAAAAATTATTAGGTTGTCCAGCTTGTGCAGGCGCATACACCCAAAGTGCCCTCATTCGAAAAGAAAAGTTGGTACAATCCAGAGCCAATACTCTAGCAACGCAGTCATAAAAAAATTGTGACCTTTCAATAAAGCCCGATAAAATTTAATTATGTCTGCTTTCGTAAAACGAGTTGTAGCGAAAGAGGAAGAGCACTGTAAGGTAAACTTTCGTTTAAAAGCCCTAACGTCAGATAGGGAAAAATAATTGCCCGCAGCTTCCCTCGGGGGAACACTGAGGAGGATGCGGAGCATATAATTGGTTAACGGGGTGTTAAAGTGCGACTTACTTGGGTCGATGGCTAAATTGGTTAACGTGGTTGTGAAATGGGGTGTTAAATTGCGACTTACTTGGGTCGATGGCTAAATTGGTTAACGTGGTTGTAGGAGGGGGTGTTAAATGAGTGAACACGTACACACGTATGCGAAAGGGCGGCGCTGGTCGAAGGGACGTCGATCATTGTGTTTGTGGATTCGTTGGAATTCATTTCACCACGAGCTTGGACGTCGACGCGCCGTACAAACCAACCGACGAGCGGCAACTGAGCGAGTGAGCGCCGACCTTGAGTATATATACAGCGCGACGGCGCATGCACTGTCAGCTGTCGAATGTTCGAGAAGGGAGAGAAGCGCAACGGCGCATGCGCGCGCGTCAGCTGCCGATGTTCTCGAAGCGTGACGGCGCATGCGCGCTACATTATACAGCTAGCGAATGTTCGTGAAGAGGAGAAGCGCACGCGGTGTGTAGAGGAGGAAGGGTGCACAGATGGTGGAGGAGTGAAGCGCGCGCGGTGTGTAGAGGAGGAAGGGATGCACAGATGGTGGAAGAAGGAGGAGGAAGATTGCGGACGGCGCCGCACTACAAGCCTCGAGTATTAGATGCTCCGCATCTAAAAGATTAGTTTCCTGCAGGCGCTAAACATCACCGTTTGCAGCACGGGCTACACTTTCACCTCGACCTGCCTTACTGGACTGTGAAAACTTTTCACGTTGAAAGAGAGAGGGAGAGAATTTATTTACAGAAAAGTAGAAAAATCACGTTGAAAGAAATAATATTCGATGAGGTAGTCATCATAAACACTAAAGACTAACCTGGATACTAAACGGGGCACAGTTCTGACAGACGTGGGAACAGGTGCCCCACAAGCTGCTCTTTCCCTTGTCACGACAAGGCGACCCTCTGGAAGCACAGGGCTTCTGGTGCCACGTCAATGTGCGCAGTTTGGTGGGAGCCTCCGAGTGACTGCTGGATATTCTTTGGCGCTTGGTGCCGAGGCTCTTGAGCGAAGCTGGTACAAACGCTTCTAGACTTTCCCGGCTGATGTCGCTTAGAGTGCTCTCGTCATCTATCTACAGGGCCGTGTCACTCATAGTGCTGTTTGAGTCCTCGTTGATGGAAACCTCGTCACCTTGGAACAGTCTCTTCAGTAATAGGACTAACAGAAGACTGGGTGCCATGGGGTGAGCATCAGATATCGCGTCACCATAAGCGACGCATCCACTGAGAGGCGCCTCTTCTGGCGAGGGCTTGACCTGTGGTTTTGTAGAAATCGCCACTGGTCGCGGGCCACTGAATAGATAATCTGTGCCTTGAGGGGCAGCCTTGTCCGGGCTAGCTGAAGACACAGCGGACGTTTGGTGTGGCAACTGGTGTGACGCCGCACTCTGCCCAACTTCGTCCTGAGAAATATCCGCACCTGGTGTCGACGATACGACGTCCTTGTTCTTGGGTTGCGTTCCTTGTTGAAGTGGCGGGTAATTCTTGGACAGCGCCTCGGAATACGACGGCTTCATGGTGCAGGCGATGGTGGCAAGTGGGTCACCACAATAGTGACAAGGCAGTGAGCAGCCCTTTTTAGCGTGGCCATAAACGCCGCACCTTCCAAAAAACGCAGATGTGCAGTTCATGCGGAAGTGCGCGCTTTCTCTACGTCGACGCCACACTCGCTGGATACCTTTCGAGTCACAGGTAACTGCACGTCCTGTGACGTTGAGGTAGTTCGGCACCGGCGGCGATGTCTTCATTTCCATCTGGAAGAATCTCCTGTCAGTGGTCACGGTTGCGCGCGACCCCATGAGTTCACTGCTTATGTTCAGCACCTTCCCGTAGGGAGACAATGCTTCGCGAGGACCTCGCTGGGGTCGCGGCACGGAAAGAACAGAACAGTGACTTGAGTGAGTTGAGGTCCCAGGGGCACGACAGCAACGCGCTCTCCTCTAATGATGAGTTTGGATGCCGCGACAATTAGAGTCAGTGCGGCTTCAAAGTGCTGTACAAAGTGCTGTACACAGTAGACCTCTTCAATTCCTACCATTGAAGACGTCGCGTCAGTGACGTCTTCGAGATGACCAAGTCAAAGACTAGCGCCTTCTTCGGGGGCTGGCTTGCCATGACGGGCGTCCGCCAGCCCAAGGACGCTCTGAAACGCTAGCAAAAATGACGAAGCAACAGGCGAGAAGCTCAAGCTAGCAACGTTAGTTATTTCTTTCAGATAATTTTATTTCGAGATATATCGTACATAAGTTATATGTACACAAAATATATACGTTGATGATCATGCGTATGTACAGTGCAAGCTGTTGGAGACTTTACCTGTGTGCTAAATAGGCGAAGCGATATACCAAGTCCATGTAGGGCTCGTCTGTTTGGAATTCACGTTAGCTGCAGCGCTTTGTGCAGCTTTTTTTATTTCTGGATGCGCACGATCCCATACAGAGGAATACTTTGGATTGGAAATGGTGCCGCTGACCATCGTCCAGCAGACTCGACCAGACTTATATTCCATGTGCTTTAGAGGCGTTTGTCTCCGACTTATGTGTTCCGCCCATCCCTCCTTCCCATGTGTATATATCTGACCATCGTCCGATTCTCTGAGAACTCATAATTAAATTTTCTTTTGCAGAAAACTATGGCGTCTTGATGTTCGCGCTCTTCAAGACGCGTGCTCTCAGTCAAATGTGTCCCGTGCAAGACGGGTGTCACTCGCTGCGTCTCGTTCATATCATTTGAATGCACTTAAAACGCAGTGGCATCTGCACTGCTCAGTTGAACGGCGTTCCCTTCACCGTCGCGTTTCTGAGGAGCTGGCCCATACTACCGTGAATTTGTGCATCGCTTTGCGCGCCAAAACGCTGTCTACCATGATTTAGGCTTGGAAACATGACCTGCGTGAACGCTTCCAGCGTTTAATTGCCACCTCCTCTCTGACGACGGCTGCATGTCATTGAAAGCACAACCCTTGTGCACTCCCTGAGGTGCTACGCTATGCGCAGAAATATTGTTTTGGGTAGTCACAATCACCCGTTTTTAGGGGCGAAGCTCTTTATAGCGGCACCCATTCGTCCCTCGTAGTTGTAGTCGTAGTGTGTAGCCAGTCTTACGTTTTGACCTGCAAGGTGGTGCCGGTGGGAGATTTCTCCTGTGCGTTGTTACCAATAAAAAATTCGTAGCGTGCGCGTTAACTAGAAGCCGAATTCTCCTGTCTCTCATTCCCCATTAGCAGCCATTGTCGTGTACATTGAGCGCTATCTGACAAGAAAGGGTTGCTACGTTATATTTGCTGGTCGTAACCTTCTTTGTTTTAGAAAGGTTTAGCGAGCATTGAGCCGCATTGCCATGAATACAGTGAAGTGGTATATGCCATGAACTCAAGGTGGTTAAAGGTGGGATGTAGGTACGAAGCGTCAGCCGTAAGAAAGTAAAAGCAGATTCTCCTGTATTCCATTCCCCATTAGCGCCCATTGGCATGTACACTGAGTACTATCTGACAAGGGTTGCTACGTTACACTCGCCGGTCGTAGCCTCCTTGGTTTTAAAAAGGTTTACCAAGCGTTCGGCTGCAGTGCCATGAATACAGTGAACTATTATATACCATAAAGTCGAAGTGGTTGAGCCAAAATAACTTATTTGTGTACGTAGTGATGTTCATATGTACAATGCTAAAATTCTACAACAACGACGGGACATTCATGAACTTCGATATAACAAAACTCATATAAACATTAAGGACTAAGTGTACAAACAAAGACGTGTTTCACAATGTAAGGAAATGTTTCTTATCCACCTATAAGAACAATTTGCTCTTGTGCTCAAAAACAAAAACAAAAAAGACCATTTTTTTAGTTAATAATGATTAAGAGTACTTGGTACTCTACTATCGCAGAGCCTATAGTCTTCCTATGGGCATCCTTACGAATGACAACAGCGTCCGATACAAGAGAAAATGCATGAGGTTGTTGGGTTGAGAAAAAAAAATCTCGACAATTCAGAGCACAATAACTCTACTATGGGAGACCATTTGTGTTTAGAAAAAGTGATTAACGATTTGAAGTACTTAGTTAGTGCTTGACTATGGGAAAGCCTAAACCTGTCCTGATCAGGGCATTTGTTTAGAGAAAGTGGTGAGCGATTTAGAGTACTCAGTACTCCACTATGGGAGAGCTGAAAGCCGTCCCGTGGGCCTGTTTCCAAACAGTCAGGATCTAATAGGCGATGACTAGTGAGTATTTAAAAACCGCGTCATTCAAACGAGTGATGAGCCTCTGCCATTACGCAAAAGTGATACTGCAATATCAAAACGGGGAAACATATATCTATCACTGCTCTGCAACGGAATGATCTAACATTTTGAGACTCTCGGCTAGGCAATTCAATACAAGTGATTAGCCAAATAACGACCGCTCATTGGTAAAAGAGATGCTTTTATAATTGCACTTGTCTAATTGATTGATATTTCCGATTTAACCTCCAAAAAAATTGCCCGCAGCTTCCCTCGGGGAAACACTGAGGAGGATGCGGAGCATATAATTGGTTAACGGGGTGTTAAAGTGCAACTTAGTTGGGTCGATGGCTAAATTGGTTAACGTGGTTGTGAAATGGGGTGTTAAATTGCGACTTACTTGGGTCGATGGCTAAATTGGTTAACGTGGTTGTGGGAGGGGGTGTTAAATGAGTGAACACGTACACACGTATGCGAAAGGGCGGCGCTGGTCGAAGGGACGTCGATCATTGTGTTTGTGGATTCGTTGGAATTCATTTCACCGCGACCTTGGACGTCGATGCGCCGTACAAACCAACCGACGAGCGGCAACTGAGCGAGCGAGCGCCGACCTTGAGTATATATACAGCGCGACGGCGCATGCACTGTCAGCTGTCGAATGTTCGAGAAGGGGGAGAAGCGCAACGGCGCATGCGCGCGCGTCAGCTGCCGATGTTCTCGAAGCGCGACGGCGCATGCGCGTCCGTCAGCTGCCGATGTTCTCGAAGCGTGACGGCGCATGCGCGCTACATTATACAGCTAGCGAATGTTCGTGAAGAGGAGAAGCGCACGCGGTGTGTAGAGGAGGAAAGGTGCACATATGGTGGAGGAGTGAAGCGCGCGGTGTGTAGAGCAGGAAGGGATGCACAGATGGTGGAAGAAGGAGGAGGAAGCTTGCGGACGGCGCCGCACTACAAGCCTCGAGTATTAGATGCTCCACATCTAAAACTACCATATGATTATGAGAGGCGCCGTTGTGAAGGGCTCCGGAAATTTTGACCACGTGAAGCTCTCTGACGGGTGCCCCAATCTGAGCACAGGCGCCGACAGCATTTTCGCCTTTATAGAAAATGCAGCCGCCGCAGTCAGGATTGGCGGGCCATCTGCTTAAGTCTAGTGCATAGCTCAGCGCATAAGAGGCGTTTGCGCTTTCAACAAAAACCAACCTTCGCTACTATTTGAGCGTGGAGGAGGCAGTCTGTCAGAACGCAATAAATAAAAAAAATTACTGCATATGCACGGAGTGCATGATGATAAGTGGGGCGAAGCGTCCGTCAGTCCGTTCACGCATCCCTTCGTCGTCCTTGCTTCCGTCCGTCCTTGCGTCCTTCCATGCGACTGTTCGTGCATCTGTCCGTGCACCTGTGCGTTCATGTGTGCTTGTCCGTGCGTTTATTCGTCTGCCCGTGTGTCCGTGTGTCCCTCCGTCCGTGCATTCGTTTTCCGTCAGTCCATCCGTCTGTTGATCCATCCGTCTTTCCATCTAGTGGGCACTCCAAGTACTACCATCTCGCATCTTTTCATCAAGTATTGAACATATAGAAGTACCACCATTTAGAGTACCTTCTAAGGACTAAACAAATAGTGGCTACCTACTACTAAGACTACTACTACTACTACTGCTACTACTGCATTCTTCGTGTATGCTCGACCTTTGGCTTAAGGAGCTTTGCCGTTAAAAAATCACAGCATATCCACGGAGTGAATGATGGTGAGTGGGATGATACATCAAAGAGCTTTATCGGTAGGCAATGAATTGTCCGTCCATCTGTTTGTTTGTTCGTCCATCCGTCTGTCTGTTTCTCTGTGCGTCTCTCTGTCTGTCTGATTGTTTATCCGTCCGTCTGTCTATTTGCTGTCTGACTGTCTGTCGGTCTCGGCGTCCGTCAGCACCTATCGAGTGAGTCATCGAACTAAGCGGCCGCGTACGAGCTAAGAGGAACAGACCAAGGACTTCAGGAGCTTCGCGCCTCAAACAAAACGGAAAAGAACTTCTTTGTGTGGAACGAAAACCTAACTGAAACTTTTCAATATTTCAATCAAGTGGTTATGCGCACTACTTTTTAATTCGTTTTCTGGTTCGCGAGACAATATGAACGCAACTTGAGTGAAAATTCATATCCAAGGGTACAGTCATATTGGATGTCTTATCCAGGAACTCAGCAGTAATGTGTTGGATATTTATGAAATCTAAACAAGTGGCAAACAGGGCTCTTACTACTAACTCCAGTAGATTTTGTGTGCCTGTTAAGCAGAGAAGCCTCTAGAGGTTATTCTCTGCGCTGACGTTGGTTGTAAATGCGAAGCATTTCTTAGTGAACTTCGGCAATTTTGAGCTTATCTATCATTATATATATCTGGCCAACTGCGAATTTTAGCTCTTCTGGCCGTTTCGATAATGATATTGATACCGCCCCGCCACGGTGGTCTAGTGGCTAAGGTACTCGGCTGCTGACCCGCAGGTCACGGGTTCGAATCCCGGCAGCGGCGGCTGCATTTCCGATGGTGGCTGAAATGTTGTAGGCTCGTGTTCTCAGATTTGGGTGCACGTTAAAGAACCTCATGTGGTCCAAATTCCCGGAGCCCTCCACTACGGTGTCTCTCATTCATATGGTGGTTTTGGGACGTTCAACCCCACAAATCAATCGATGATAATTATACCAAACTTCGCATGACATAACATGACTGTATGAAAACATATTTGACTAGTCATAGCACGAATATCACGATATGTATGTCATGATTGTCGTGATTTAAACTTCATGGTTCTTCAGCTCTTGCGGTGGTTTCGTCCACCTGGCATGTTGCAAAACTCGTATGATATGACATTATTGCATGGCGAACACAAGTGACAGACCTGACATGAAAATCATGACATACGTGTCATGTAACAACATGATTACATACTACGCTCTTGATGCACTCGCGGCTGTTTTGCTAGCGTCACATATACCAAATTTGGTATTACGGTACGTGAATGGATTATGAAGATATGTGACGGGAGCAAACATTATAAACATGAGGTGCCTGTCATGTAATAACATGATGACATGCTACGCTCATGATGCACTCGCGGCCGTTCCGCTAGCTTCACATGTACCAAACTCGGTATTACGCGCTGACAATGGACGACGAAGGCATGTGCCTGGTGCAAACATGATAATCGTGAAATGCGTGTCATGTGAGAACATGACTACATATCACAGTGAAGACGCCCATACATTTCGACGTGATGCGGTGCGCGTGCTCACCGGCGTCCATTTTGTCACGTCACGCTGGCGTTGCCACGCCAGGCACCAGTCTTGCCATATACTCGCAGGCGCGCGGCACGCTGCGTTGCTTCGACGAATTCACGTTTCAGCGCGCCCCGCGTCCCTCCGTCACGAAAAGAGAAAGGCAGTGTGTTTTCTGGGTAACAAATCAGCGCGAAATGGAGCATATGTCGCATTTCGCTCCGGTACCCATCAGTCCGCGCCGACGGATGCTGGTCGCGCCTGGCGTCAAACAATTGGTGCTCACGTTTTGCTGACGTAGCGTCACTCTGCAAAGCGCGCACCACTCATAGGTTCCGCGCATTCGCAGCCCTGATTTCTCCTTCTCGTCGCGTGCGCTAGACTGCCGCGCCTGCTTTACTCAAGGTGCTGCTTCTCAGACAATGCCCACTCCTTGGACACGAAGCATTGAGCTAGCTCACAGAATTAAAATAATCACTTTGAAAAAATTGAGTACTGTATTGTTGAAGAAAGGTGTTTGCACTCATCAATAAGAATACGTGGTACAGTTACTCGAGCTCCTTTTACGAAGATTAGAAGATCATTTTGTAGTACTGCCCGACGTTCTCCAGCGAGGTGCAAGTAACTACACGAAAAGTTCTTCATTTTTAGCCCGATAAAAATTATATGAACGGTGTCGTCGTTGTCATGTACCAGATAAGTATGTGTATATGTTAATAAAAGCTATAAATCAAAATAATTAATAAGAAAAAATGGCATATCCCACGTGCAGTGTCAATTGATAATGTATGAATAAGAAATCAAGAAGGTTGATATGTCACTTTACAATCAGCATAACGTTAGGAGATGAACGTAATATGCCGTACATTACTTCCATGTTATGGTTATTATTTTGGACGGGTTATTTACCTTAGTCGTATATTCGTGTGAGGTGATACCAAATTTGGTATATGTGGAGCTAGTGAAACGGCGGCCAGCTAGCTATGAGCGCAGCTTGTAGTCATATTTCACATGACACGAATGCCATGATTATTGTGTTCGCACCAGTCATATGCTCTAGAGATCCATTCAAGTCGAGTAACACTGAACTTGGTATATGTGAAGCTATTGAAATGGGTGTGAGAGCACTATGAGTGCAGCATTTAGTCATGTTTTACTTGACACGCATGTCAAAGTTATCACGTTGAGACGTTTCATTTACCTTTGTCGTTTCTCCGTGTCTTGTAATACCAAACTTGATATATATGAAGTCAGCAAATTGGCCTCGAGCGCGTCATGCGCGCTTAATAGCGAAGATGTGAAGTGACACAGTTAATCATAATAAAAGAATCTACTAACATATGAGATTGATCGCAATAGTTCTCCGCTTGCATTTCCAGCAATGTTTCATGTAGTGCTTTTTGTATTAAATTCCAAGAAAATTGCTAATAAGTAATGTATGTTTGAACCACAAATATTGTATTCCATCTTAAGGATGCAGCAAGGAATATAAATGTTTATTAACAGGAAGCACTAGCTTTGACGCACATTTTTTTTCTAACACGAAGGCATCGAAGTTATCTCGCGATGCTTCAAAACAACGTTTGGAGGAGAACGAAAAAAGAAAACATTACCCCGGTTGTCTGCTTTTGAAAAAAAATCAGCGCGGTCACTAATGCCCTCAATCTACCAAGTGTGACTACTGCCTGAAGACAGCCTTAGAGCTCTCAGTGCAATCTCACTGACGGAAGTGTCAGGCCGTTATCAAAAAGAAGAAACTAGAAGTATAGAGGAGGAACGAAAACCCATGTAGGCTCGCCTAGAAGCAGCCTCTGTGCTGGTGATAACGTTCCTTTAGAACAAGCTTCCTCGGATTGAGATGCAAGGCTTACACTCATCATGGAGAGTAGCGTTCAGTATTTATATTGGTTAATCGGAAATTACGCTGAGTTTGTGCCTCGTACGTTTTTTCAAGAAATTGGAGGATGTCTATTCTCAAAGGCCTATGAGGCTCCCTTTGTACAGAGGTGAAGCGCTTACGTTACAAAATGACTGAAAAGACTGTTGTTCTTTTGTTTTTTTCGAGAAAAACGCGCTTTTCAAAAAACAACAAAAAGATCGCGAATATCAACGCCTTACTGAAATGTTTCACAATTTAACTTCTGAAATGAATTAAGCTCTTTGTATTTCAGAAGGAGCAATTGGTAGATGTGCACTTATAATGTATTCATGCTTCAATACACATTTATAAACATTGTAAACGTTCCTAGGTTTCAAGTTTATGTACACTCACGCTCTTGTGGTATGACACGAATACAGTGAAAATATTACACAAGTCGCCATTTTGAGCCTCCATGGTCATAACACAGCGGCGACATTGTTGGGTGCACCAGGAGCAATTTGTCGAAATTCACGACGTCATAACAATATGAGTAGCACTTTGTATGATCACAAGCGAAGTTTGCGGTCATAAGTGTGTTCAACAACAACACGAACAGTGGTGCTGGTGGATTGAGGAAGCTCAAAAAGCTCTGATGATTATTCATACCGTATATTAGGGGCGAACCTCCTTATGGCGTGGTTTGTGCGTCCCTCGTAGTACGTAACCACCAGAGGCCCATACCCGAAATAGGTATAGCACTTGACCTCCAAGGTGGTGCCGGTGAGAGATTTGTTCTGTGCGTTGTTTAACAATAAAAAATAGTGCTCAATGTACATGCCAACGGTTGCTAATGGGGAATGAGAGAAAGGAGCATTCGGCTTTTAGTCAACGCGCACGCTGCGGTCCAAATTAGGAGCCTGTACATTGAGCACTATCGGACAAGAAAGGGTTCCTACATAATACTCGCTGGGTGTAACCTCCTTAGTTTTAGAAAGGTTTAGCGAGCGTTGAGCCGCAGTGCCATGAATACAATGAACTTGTATATACCATGAATGAACTCAAGGTGGTTAAAAATGAGAAGTAGATACGAAGCGCAAGCCGTAAGAAAGTAAAAGCCGAATTCTCCTGTCTCTCATTTCTCATTAGCAGCCATTGGCATGTAAATTGAGCCCTATCTGACAGGGAAAGGTTGCTACGTTATACTCGCTGGGCGTAACCTCCTTGGTTTTAGAAAGGTTTAGCGAGCATTGGGCTGCAGTGCCATGAATACAGTGAACTAGTATATACCATGAACTCAAGGTGGTTGAAGGTGGGAAGTAGAACCGAAGCGCAAGCCGTAAGAAAGTGTGCGTGTGCCACCTCTAGTTTAGTTCTTGGAAAGTCCACTGAATGGCGGGGCTTCTATATGGAGAATATATGATAACTAGATGCGACATGGTAGGACTTGGAGTGTTGAATCGATGGACGAACGGACACACAGACAGACGATGGATGGATGCATGAATGAACGCAGGGGCGGATGCATGAACGAACGCAGGGACGGGCGCACGAACAGACGCATGGACGGTCACACAGACGGACGCATGGACGGAAGAATGCTTCGCCCCACTCTCCATCATTCGCTCCGTGGATATGCTGCCACTTTTTTTTCGTAATTGTTTCTTCAACATTGGGTCACATGCTAAAGACGACTCTATTGTTGGCATGTTTACGTTGTGTCTTTGTCTTTTGATATGTACCTAATGCTTTGGAATATCTCAATATTCTATTTTTGAATAATGAATGCCCCGTAGAGCAAGCTATATCAATTTTCTTTTAAAAATGCCACTAATAATAATGAATATCAATGTGAATTATCGAGGTGCGGTTTACGTGCACGTTTGCCATTCTGGATTTTCAAATCGTTATCTTACACTACATACTTAAGCGCACTTCGACATCATCACAGGCCTCTCACTTTGCCACGCTTGCAGTCTAATATTTTCTCATAAAATCAAGCACAGGTGCTTTTATGGCAGCATATTATCTAGTTCTGCGAAATTATTGGTCAAAGACTAAGTTTGCAAGTGATGAATATACAAATATTTAACGCTGAACATCCTAAAAATGAGTGTTTTCACTGCCTTCTGCAAAGATTTACGAAAAACAAACATGAGGTGCGATTGAATTGATTTTTATATTTACATGTCATAAATCAATACAACTGTGGTAATTATGCAAGCTATTGCTTCTGCATACATCGAGGTACGATGTCTGCAAAAAAAAAAGTACCACTCCCTTTTCTGCAATTCTAGCCAGAAAAAAGAATGAAATGGAAAGCTGCGCTCAAAATTGGTGATGAAAAAGTGCTTTTGAAATCCACGTTTATTGAATCTTGCCTCTACAGCCGCGACGATCTTCATTTTCTTTTCTATTTCATCAAAATATACGACATAACAAGGTGCCACGCAAGCTCGTGAAACTTTTTCAAATTAATTTTTTTTCGCCATTTCGTCACGCGAAAAATAGTCTCGCTATGATAAGGACTTCTTTGATGTCGTTTTCTCCGGCGTTTTGTCGTAACTCGCTCGTCACTTCACAAACTTCGCCATTCTAAACTGAACTTTTCGGAACGAATCCTTGTGCAATATTCATATCTCCGCCATTCATCTAAGCTGTCCAAAAAATAGAGAATCCGGAAGTAGTAAAAAAAATTATTTAGGAGTTGAGTTTGCACCTGTGCTGTATTTATTATATTATATTCATCATCGCGCCCTGTGTTCGTTGAAGCCTTAGGTAATAATGGTTTATTTAAAGTAAGAATAAATTTTCTTATATTCGTGTGATCAGAACATTGCGTAGCATATACTGGGAAAGCATAATGGTAATATTTGTTATCGATCTAGGCATGAGCTTTGCAATACGCTACAAAGAAAAATTTGGCAGATTCCACGTACAGTGGGAATTGATAAGATGTGACGAACGAATGAGAAATGTTAATATTTCATTTTATTATCAGCATTACGTTACGAGGTGGAGGTAAATGATGCCATACGTGGCTTCAGTGTCATGAATATCATGTTTGGATATGTCGTTTGCCTTCGTAATCTATTGAAGTCACGTGATACCAAATTTAGTATATGTGGAGCTATAGAATTGGCCATCAGCACGCTATGGGCGTGGTATGTTGTCGTGTTCTTACATGACACACGTGTCAGGATTATTATGTTTGCACCAGTCATATATTTCATCATCCAACGACGTCATGTAACACCAAATTTGGTATATGTCGAGCTTCCAAAATGGCTGTGAACGCATCATGAAGGGCCCAATATATACTCCAATGTAGCGTTGACGCGCGCGCACGCTGGGGACAGCGACTCTACGGTAGCAAAACGCGAGCAGTCTATAGTCTGACGCCAGGTGCTATAGGCACGACCAGCGTCTGTCAGCGCGGCCCGACAGCAACCGGCGCGAAACGCGACATGCAATTTGGGCCGATGTGTTACCCAGACACCACTGCGTCTCTCCCTTTTCGGGATGGAGGGACGCCAGACACGCTGAAACGCGCATGCGTCAAAGCAACCCAAGCATAACTGCGATTCGGCCTAGTTGGAATCTATCCATCCTGAAAATGTATGCGCAGGCGAACAAGGACAAAGAAAGGAAGACAAACTGGCGCAATCTAACAACTGATTTATTAATCGAAAAAACATTGACTTTATAACCCTCGGAACAGCGCTCCCTGGTGACATACACAAAAAACAACACTCTGCACTGCGCACTTACGACAACGATAACAGTTTCATTGATTAACAGACAAAAGCTCGATTTCTTTTGTTAGTAAAGCTACTGAAGGGTGGCTAACACAGTTGTCTTTCTGCTTGTCTATATGATACGCCTCCATTATCTCCCTTGACGTCTTGTTTCTACTCCTATACAGCAAGGTAGTGTCTCCAAGCACGGAGAGCATGCGCACTTATTGCAATGCATTGCCAAATGGGTTTCAGGCCGACCTTTCAGGCTTGACATATGCTCTCTTAGCCTCGTGTTAATGCACCTGCCAGTCTGCCCTATATATACACACCCGCATGATAAAGGTATGCAATACACCACACTGTGTGCACATTCAACAAACCTGAGCTTATGTCTTATGCTACAACTCTTATGTGCGCTGGTCCCTCTGTCGCATTTTCGGTTGACCAACGCGCACACTCCTCCTATTTTGTATTTTGTTTTTGTTAGATTGCGCCAGTTTGTCTTCCTTTCTTTGTCCTTGTTCGCCTGCGCATACATTTTCAGGATGGAAAGCAACCCAGCACGGTGCGTGCTTGCGAGTACATGGCAGGACCGGCGCCATGCGTGGCAACGCCGGAGTGACGCGACAAACTGAACGCCGGCGAGCACGCGCACCGCTTCACGTCGAAATGTTTTAGCTCCTTGACTGCGGCATGTAGTCATGTTCTCACATGACACGCATCTGATGATTATTATCTTTGCACCAGTCACATACCTTAGTCCTTCATTGGCGTCACGTAATACCAAATTTGGTATAAGTTAAGCTAGCGAAATGGCCACCACAGCATCATGAACATGGCATGTAGTCATGTTTTTACGTGACACGCATGTCATGATTTTCATGTTAGGGTCTGTCGCTTGTATTCAGCATGTGATCAAGTCTTACCATACCAGTTTTGCAGCACGCCATATGAACGAAACCTGCGCAAGAGTTGCGCACCATGAAATGTAAATCATGACAATCATAGCATACACAAGATGATTTTTATGTTATGACTAGTCAAATATGTTCTGCATACAGTCATGTTATGCCATACTAAATTTGGTATCGATACCATTATCGAATTGTATCGATACCATTATCGGCCACGAGAGCTTAAAGTCATAGGCGGCTAGATAGATAGATAGATAAATGCGTTCAGAGTCGGCGAGGTTCACTAAGAAATGCTTCGCGTTTAAAAAATCGTGCTACTTATCTAGCTAAATAGAAATATTTCATCTCATGTCTGCAAAAACAACATTGAAATCATAAGTCGAAGTGTTAATAAAAATACGCATGCAGCACTGATATATTACCTACTTTTCTTTTCAAACTGCCTGCAGTTCTGCAAGGACAAACCAGTCTTGGTGAAAAGAAGTGCACGGCAATAAGCTTTTTTCTGCCGAAGGCGAACTGAGATTGTCCGGAAAGTGTATACCACTCAACGCCAACAGCTGCACTCGTCCGCCCTGAAGCAAGCGCAGAAAAGTTAGTGCACCGAAGAAAAGTCTAACTCATTTTCTACATTATCATTGAAATGAAGAGACGGCGCAGTAAACGATTTGAGTAGGCGCCAAAAGCATGCATTCTGGCTGAGAATTGACTTGATTCATTTAACCACACTTAGAAATTTCCTTGTGCGCTGGCATGCCAGAGCTGAAAATGAAGGAAAAGAGGAATAGGAGAAAAAGGAGAAAAAAAAAGAAGCAAAGAAATGCGCTTGTTTTCCGAGGTTTTTGTGTAGATGTTGCAAGCGACTGCCGAAATAAGCGTATTTTCTCTATAGCATTAAATTTTGGCCATGACCTCATCTTGTCATGAGGCCAATGAATGCTGTTATGTGTAAACAAAAACCCACCTGTGCGTCTAAAGCTTTTGTCCACGGATTCGCTTCTCTGCACGGTTTCTTTAAAAGAGATAGAGATGGAAACAATTTTAATAATTCTATTTAAGGAAAAGGCGTTTTAAGAAGGTGAATAGTCCTGCTCGTAGTAGAAAAAAATGATATCAGCCACCTGAATATAAAAATGAGAATTGCAACATCACCAGAACTTAAACACAACGGCCTTGTCTGGTAAACAGGCACTTAAGTACAGAGCTATGTCTCATCGTCAACTGCTATGGAAAATTACACTAACAAGGCGTAAGGTTGGTGCAAGTTCCGTTGCAGCAGCTATGCTGGCTTTTTTCATAACAAAGCAATAGACGTAACATTTGTAAACTTACGACACACACGTCATGCCGCCTTAACGCTAATGGGAGTTCCAATGTCGACTCCACTTCAATTGCAGCCTGAAGCACCACATTTGTATTGCTACGATTAAGCAAGCTGTATTGAAAAGTTTTTTGACCCTGAGGAAATGCACCACACAAATTCACATGTGATACGCGCATGATTATACTCTAAACCACAGTTATTCACATTTTAACTGACGTCAATGCCCTAACGTGAGGGCTGACATTACGTTAGACAAAAAGTTACCCAGTGTCGACCTCAGTAGACGCCAATGTAGAGCACGTTCCTAGTAAGCACGCGATCTGCAGACAACTACACCACTATCCACCGATCCACTTTGTAAAACTTACCTCAAAGCTCCGAAAATTCAGCATACACATTAGCTTTACGCTTCGTCGATCCAAAATCATGGGCTCAGACAGGAACAACATTTTAGCCTATCAATTCTCGTTCTAGTAGTGCGCACATTAGGAGTGGTGGCGTTATGCAACTGTAAAAAACCCATTTCACTTTACTCAGTATTGCATTCATCCACATCGTAAAGTTAAGCTCGTTTTCCAAGCCCCCCCAATCAAACTTCATGATGCATGCTTTGCATATTTCGATGCTCACGGCGCGTAGGATCTGCCAAGTCGTTTTTTACGCTTCATAACGCGCTCAGTTTTCATTGGTTTGTGAAAATTTCACGGCGATTTACTAATTAAAGGAGCACAGAAAGAGCAGTCGTCGAGAAGGAGGAATGTTTGTTAATCTCCTTTTTGTTTGCTGAAACATCGCTTCCCCTTTAAAGGCAAGGCAAAAAAATCACAGCATATTCGTGAAGTGCATGATGGTGAGTGGGGTGAAGCGTCTCTCCGTCCGTTTCTTGTGGCTTCCGTCTGTCCGTGCGTCCATCTGTGCGACCATTCATGCATCCGTCCATGCGTCCGTCCATCTAAGCGAACATTTATGCATCCGTTCCTGCGTTCGTTCATGCATTCATCCGTGCGTCCGTTTGTCAGTACATCCATCCATGCGTCTGTACGTGCATCTGTCTGACCGTCCATTCGTCCATTCATCCGACCATAAATTTAGCGAACACTCAAGTACTGGCATCTCGCATCTTTTCATCATAAATTCATCATATAAGAGTACCACAATCCAGCGGACATTGCAAGGAGTAAACGAAAGGTGGCACTCGCGCACTTTCTTACGGCCTACGCTTCGTGTCTACTTCTCACCTTTTCACCGCCTCTAGTTTATGGCTATATACTGCTTTACTATATTTATGAACTGTGGCCCAACCCCTGCTAAACCATGCTAACACGAATAAAGTTACCCCAACCGAGTTGAACGTGATAATCCTTTCTGGTCGAATAGTGCTCAAAGTGCGTCCTTCTAATGCTATTTTTTTAGTAAGCATCAAGTTCAAGGCAAATGTTATTGGAGAATAAGTCACCGATACTCGTCTCTGTAAGTTATTTCATCAAAAACAAGTATTGTTTTTATTCAGAATTAATGCGCGTGTATTTCCTCCTCTATTTAAAGTGCTGCACGCGTGCCGCTCCTCTAGTCCGGCTGTGGAGGTGGCTACCCACTACTACTACTACTACTACTACTACTACTACTACTACTACTACTACTACTACTACTACTACTACTACTACTACAGTAACTGATACTACTACTACATACATCGTGGACGCACGACCCATGGCATAGGGAGCTCTGCCCTCTAACTTGTGTCGCTACGGTTGTAGCTTAAATGCTATAGGCTTCTTCAACCAGCCTTTGTGACTTCCAGTCAGTTCGAGCTAGGGTTAATGACTTTATCTTTGCCGTTATCTCTTTGTTACATTTTTGATGTTCGAAGATGTTTGTGTAAAAGTAAACTCTGAGTAGAATTTCTTAGAGAAATCTAAGCGATGATTTCTGGTACTGCTGATGCTCATGCCTGGTAAGGCGCCCTCCTTAATTTATTAGGTGTGACACTAAGGTAGCTCTTTTCCAGCTCTCGGCTTCAAATAAATTTCAGTACCAAGCGACTAGACAAAGAAATTAAGCAACAGATATTTGAATAGCTGTGGAAGACAGCGTGCTGTGTGTAAAGGGTCAATAAGCCAATTGAAGGGGGATCTGATTGAAAAAAATAAAGCTAACAAACGATGTAAGCCGACGTATATATAACACGATAACTAACAGCGCACCAATACGCGAATCTCATTCGAAGGCTACAACGAAGCGTGAACATTGTGGCGTGCTTCGGCATAGGTCTCCCTTGCTGCTCGTTTCTGTTGTGGCGATTCATTTATGCTTTGCATGAGCTGCACAGATGATGCTGTTGCTGAATTGTGTGAATGCGCCTTTGGAACCAGAAAAAAAGGTTACCTTCTGATATTCACGTTGTTAAAGATGTGTGGTCGGCCCCTACTCTGTATTATGATCGCGGTTCTAGAAAACCAATCATTTTTTTTCAATAGACTTTTATGTGAGACGTTGTGTAAATGCGCTCTACCATGCAAATCAATTAAGACGTAACACATGATCCATCTGCATAATAAACAGCGGATGTGTTTTCTTTGGGGTCCCTGAACCGATACGGCTTCTTTAATTACAAGCACTGGACTGGACTGCTCTTATGGTCGCACAGAAAAATATAGAAACAACGGTACTCAAATGAATGCGCTAGAAGTGAGTTTGGTGGCCAGAATGTTCAGCTGATGAATACCGAATGAAAGCTTCTGAGTTGGCACGTCCGTTTCGTTCGGCCATTCTGATTCCATAGAGTCAGTTATTTTTATTCCGTCGATTCAATGCATATGACTTTTTTTACTATATTTTTATGGTAAAATAGACACCGCAATTTTTACGCTGTAGAACCATTTTGCGCTGATTTTTCCAGGGTCTATTTCACAAACCAGCACCTTTGCTTCCTGCTTCCCAATCCATACGTCAGCATGCCACATTCCCCATTCTAAATCGCCCTAGGTGGTTTAGAACAACGTTAAAAAATCGGTATTTTGGTTCTATTGCAAAGGCCGGAAATAGAAAGATTGTAGTGCGTGCAGTAAAACGATGGATGAAATTGCGTACAAGGGTTATCATTTCAGTGCCCTGAAATATTTAATTATTTTCTCGTTACCACGTTCGTTGTCACCGAGAACAATTTCTTGTTAAAAAAGAGAATTTTCTAATTACTAAAAATCAATTCTGAGGACACCATTATAGTTAAATACTTTCCTCAAAAAGAAAATTGACGTCTATCTGTTCTGAGTACAATGCTAAAAGAAATCGGATTGCTCTATTCAGAAAAGAAGTCGTTTGTGTACAAAAAGTTTATGTTTGAGCCAGATTTTAACCAGGAACCAAATCGCTTTCTGGGTGATTGAGTTACAATTCTACAAGAACACGAGGCTAGCGATTTGCAACAATGAAGCAAATTCATAGGCAACCTAATTTGCGTAAGCACTGAAAATGTTACTGACCGACGGATGGCAATATATGCTCTCATAAGAACCTTACACACCTGATCTATCCGTCAACTGTCAAGTCCACTCTAAAAACACTTGTGTGCTTTGTTATGCTAGATAACTTCGTCAAAAAAAAGTATACTGTGTAGATGATTTTCTTCTTGTTACAAATTTTTCCTGCACCTTTACAAAGATTCATAACTGCTTTTCATGGGCAATTGTTAAAACGCTTGTACATCATGAGATGCAACTGAAAATCAAGGATGTCATAGAGATTGTGAAACACCCGATAACCCTGGGTTTCTTACATTTCTTTGGGCGATCGTGCCATTTGAATTCATTTATTAGACAGTTTAGCGAAGGACTAAAGTTCTTCTATGAGTGGGACTACAGAAGTAAATACCTTCGAGCCTTCAAATTATACAGTAGATAAGAATAGCAGCACATAGACTGCCCTAAGCACATATCATGGCGCGCGCTCTATTAATCTTGTAGTAAGCAAAAATAGAATGACAAAATTTTTAGGGAGGGTACTTTGCTTCATAGAAATATTAAACGTGAAGTTCAATCGGCTTTCTTTACCGAAACATGCGCAAAACACCTCAAAACTCTCCTCTAAAATCAGTCAACAATAATCTTTAGTCACCTTGTTGACAGTCCAGTCAAAGCTTAACTATTACTATCACTGTTCAGGCCACTGCTGAGGATAAGAACAAAAGCGTAAGAGTGCCGAGCATTCAATTTTTCTAGAGTTGCTTGCCTAGATATAAACGAAAAAAAATTGCCCGCAGCTTCCCTCGGGGGAACACTGAGGAGGATGCGGAGCATATAATTGGTTAACGGGGTGTTAAAGGGCGACTTACTTGGGTCGATGGCTAAATTGGTTAACGTGGTTGTGAAATGGGGTGTTAAATTGCGACTTACTTGGGTCGATGGCTAAATTGGTTAACGTGGTTGTAGGAGGGGGTGTTAAATGAGTGAACACGTACACACGAATGCGAAAGGGCGGCGCTGGTCGAAGGGACGTCGATCATTATGTTTGTGGATTCGTTGGAATTCATTTCACCGTGACCTTGGACGGCGACGCGCCGTACAAACCAACCGACGAGCGGCAACTGAGCGAGCGAGCGCCGACCTTGAGTATATATACAGCGCGACGGCGCATGCACTGTCAGCTGTCGAATGTTCGAGAAGGGGGAGAAGCGCAACGGCGCATGCGCGCGCGTCAGCTGCCGATGTTCTCGAAGCGCGACGGCGCATGCGCGCGCGTCAGCTGCCGATGTTACATTATACAGCGCGCTACATTATACAGCTAGCGAATGTTCGTGAAGAGGAGAAGCGCACGCGGTGTGTAGAGGAGGAAGGGTGCACAGATGGTGGAGGAGTGAAGCGCGCGCGGTGTGTAGAGGAGGAAGGGATGCACAGATGGTGGAAGAAGGAGGAGGAAGCTTGCGGACGGCGCCGCACTACAAGCCTCGAGTATTAGATGCTCTGCATCTAATAGTGGGCCGTGCACTGCTCGCTGTTCCCGCTCGTTTGGTTGGAGGCGTCATCTAAGCTCGACTTGTCAGGGATACAGTAGCAACCCTCGAGGGCTGCTTTCGCGCCTGCCTTTTGTGCTTTCGAACTATTTTTGGATTTCTCCGACGGTCTTCGCAGCGCTCACAAAATTTCAGTCTGATATATTGATATATCCAAGTGCATGAAGGTGTCCTGCTAGACAATGCAATTTTATTCGACTGCCTCTATTACCCTCATTCCTCTAAACAGTGTAGCTCATTGAACATCTCACCGATCCGGAAAATTGGTATATATATCTTTTCAGCGTATCAACGTGGCAGTCTATCAGAACATTTCTCAGGGCAGAGAAGGTGCTCTTCTGCTTTAAGATATTACAGCTTCTTTTCTTCTCACATTTACTATACTTTATTGGTAGAATTCGAATGCCCCTTTAATACATATATGCAATTATATTTATCACAAACAGCTTAACAAGGTAAGTTCTTCATTGTTAGGTAGAGTACCATTGAGCTGTTGCTAAGATGCACTGCACACATTTTAAAACATCACACTTAGGTACCATATTGTCCATCGAGCACCGTAGAGCAGGCTGATTGAGTGATTGCGCCAAAAGATGACAGACATACGTCGCATGGCATATCAAGGAAAGCACCCCAGCGTTTCCAAATTTAGAGTAAATGGTATATTCGCTCGCTAGTTGCTTTTAAAGTTACTTTCTCAGTAATGACAAATATCTTATGGGGATGAGAGATAGCGGTTACTCAAGAATATAATCAAAATATTTATTAAACTTTAAATCACTAGTCAGTGACTTTCATGTTAAAACAAAATAAAGCCCTGAATGTCAATAGCTGAAATTTGCTTTAACATTTCGACATACTGGCACCTGATCATTATTTCCCAGCCGTAAAATGGCCATAATTACTGCCTAAACCTAAATGTCAGCGTAAAAAAAGCGCAACTGATGCTTTTGTTCGTGAAAACGACTGCAGTGCCCATAGTTTTTGTGTAGAGGCCCCTGATGATGTCAGATTCTGTGCACCAATGTGCCAGAATAGTATCAGTAGGCAAGAAGAGCGTTAGAAAAAAGCCCGCTGATTTTCTAGATATTCTTTCCCTCATTTGGCAAAATATATCAAAATGAATTTTCTTTTGAGATATATAAAAAAACTACAAGAGATTGCCTGTAACATTACGCACAATCTTTTTCTCTGAAAAACTAATAAGAGACTTTGTTTACTTTTGGAAAAATGTGAAAATATCCTTTCAGCTTCCACGTTCCGAGTTTATAATGAGGTGACTGCAAGTTTATTTGGGCCACAACGCTTGCAATCTTGAAACCGTCAATTCGTATGTGTATTCGTTTATCTGCCATTACAGCCTACACACCCACGAATTATTCGGGGCTACCATCTCCATAAACACGAGTGCTCGCTACGTACCCCCTTACCGCTTCTGGTGCTTGTAATACCCATGTTGTTGCCGGCGTCATTACCCAAATGAAACAACTGGTTATTAAAATATATGCAACAAATCAACGCATACCAGTACATTCTAGTTTTGTACATATCTCTAGCGTCAGTTCATAACATTCTGTTCAATAAAATTGAACCCCAGTCACCTTCCCTCCGCATGTCTCGAAGAACATTGACTCCCATGGTATGTTCCACCTGCCATTTTTTTCATCACAAGGATAGGTATGCGGATGGGCTGCCGCCATTCGTACCCACACCATGACGCACCTTATTTGCGTCACAATGTCTTCTGGAGGCTCGGACGTAAGTTCTGGGGTCAAAATGAAATGAAGGGAGAGTGATGCAAATGAAAATTTCTGTAATGCTTAGCCCTGAACTTTCAACAATGCATTCGTGTTTAGAACTAAAAGCATGGACATGCGAATTTCAAAACCTTTTTCTCTATATTTGTTTCAGTTAGCAATCAGTTAATTTCATCACTTCGCTATCGATTGCATTTAAACCTGAAAAATGGCTTCTTCAATGGAGAAAAGAAAAAGTCTTGCCTGAAATTGAAATTGAAAAGAGCCTTTAAGTAATTACCTAAAACTTAAAGGTCTGTGGCGTTTGGAGTTATAAAATTCAAACAGCTTCTGGTTACACTTTGGAGATATGTTTAAAACTGATTTGTACGAGAAGAACGTTTTGGTTTGATGTACACCATAAAGGGCAAATTGTACTTCAAAGCGTTAAATATATTTTAACTCAGCGCACGACTACGCGGACACAGAAGAAGAAGGGACAAATCGTTGCAGTGAGTCGGCGTAGTCTCTTGTGTCTTCCTGTGTCTTGAACTCTCTTGTATTCACACAGTCATGTGCTGAATTTAAATATGTTTAGGTACAGCCAACAAGAGACCCAGGTTTCAGCACTTCTACAGCATAATTCATCGAAACGTTCTCGCAAAAATACCCCTAGCAAAATTTAGGCGTGCATTACTAAACATTGATAACGGTCGAACAATTTCTGTCCACCTACAAGGCTCACAAGTTAGTTAAGCAATGCGAAGTTAGTCAAAAAGTTGAAATATGTTCATGTATGAGTTCGATAGAACTGCAGTCTTGCTAAATTACAAACGAACAGGATACTTATATTGCTACATGAATGCATACTGAGATTCTAGGGGGCGACGCGCGTGTGTTCCTGACGACGAAGACGAAGGGTGGTCTCCGCTTGCACTCTGGTGAACTGGTCACGCCATTACTACTGGTTTAAAATACATCTATTCCACAGCCTCGTCGATACGGCGTCTCGTCTTTTCCGAAACATATTTGGTGGAGGTGGAACCTTCCCCGTCCTCACCACGAAGCTTCGCAGTGGCCGCACCGTTCTCTCTCCGGCCATGGCTACCTATAACAACAACCCATCAGGGTCTCCATCTGTAGCTCCAGCCACCACATACCTGACGATGCCCCAGCCCCGTGATCCCGGCGCATTCTCCGCACTAGTATGTATGAGCGTGTTAGCCAGACACACTGATGGGACCCTGCAATATTGCTCGCCAAAGTAATATTTTACTTGAACGGCACCCCACGTGTTTGGTTCGACACCGAGCTCACCAGCTGGGATATCTTCAAGGAACGACTACGCGACCTCTTTGGGGACCCGTCCGGTCGCCAAATGGAAGCACCAAAAGAACTTGCCACTCGTGCGCAGTCCTCAACTGAGTCGTATGTCTCGTACATACAGGACGTGCTCGCGTTGTGCCGGAAAGTGGACGAGTAAATGACAGAGAGTGACAAGGTAGGCCACATTCTCAAGGGCATCGTGGACGACGCCTTCAACTTGCTGGTGCATACCAACGTCACGACAGTAGATATGATTACTAAGGAATACCGCCCCTTCGGAATGGCCAAAAACCGCCGTGTTCTGCCTCAGTTTACGCGGCTACCAAACACGGCGCTTACGTCAATGTGCACCGATCTCGGTTCCGCACCACCCATGCAGGACAGTGTGACACATATAGTTCGACGGGAGCTTGAGGCGCGAAATCCGGCTCCATTTCCTTCACATTCGCCCAACCATGGCGCCACTCAAACACCTCCGGTGGTCTCCGTTATCCAAGTCATCGTGAAGCAGGAAATTTCGAAGCTCGGTATTCCTGCGGCCTGCTCTGCCTCACGACCCACCTCCAGACCAATGATATCAAATGCACCACGCCATGACTTACATTTTATTCCGCGAACCCGCAACCCGACGGAATAGAGAACTGTAGACGACAGATCGATCTGCTTCCGCTGCCACCGAGTTGGCCTCATTTCCCGCTACTGCCGCAGCACTTGGACGCCCTCATACTGGAGCCCATTTTCCTCTACTCGACCATACGAGGACTCCCGTCAGTATTCGCGCAGTCATGTGTACCCTTCATCCAACGTCATTAACAGCCGCTCCACCGCTCGTTCGCCGTCAGCTCTACGCCGCCGTTCTCCATCACCCCCACCATGCCGCTATCCGTCGCCGGTCAACTATGGATCCTCTCGGACAGAAAACTAGATTATGCAGCTCCAGGAGGTAATGCTGCATCAATTGCGAGTGATCCGAATTCTCCTTTGACGCTCCCCACCGATACGAACTTGATTGAGGTGTATGTGGACGGTATTTCTTTCACGGCGTTGGTCGATACTGTAACTCAAGCGTCTATAATGAGTGCTCATTTGTGTCACCTGCTCAAAAAAGTCCTCACGCTTGCAGCAACTAAACCCCTCCGTGTCACTGATGGTGGAACTGTGGCCATCACTGGAATGTGTGCCGCTCGCGTTAGTATTGCCGGTCGCCATGTCCACGTTTTATTTACGGTGCTTGGAAATTGCCCTCACAATCTAATCTTCGACATGGACTTCCTATCGACGCATTCTGCCCATATCGATTGAGCCGCCAGTACTCTCTGCCTAGAACTTCCTCTTCTCCCGGATTCTCATCCTGAACTCTCGAACAGCTTGAGCACCACTGACTTCTTCCGGATACCACCTAAAGCTCTCAGATTCGTTGAATCGGCAACATTCTCTCCCGTGCTTGATGGTGATTATATTATGACACCGATTCCTGATGTTCTCCTGGTGCGCGACATTACTGTCTCACACTCCATCGTAACCATGGCCTCTAACCGAACATATTTACACGTTATCAAATTTTGTTTCATGAAACAACTGCGGCCTCAAGGAATATCGGTCGCCACGCTAAGCACCTTATTTGACGACCACGTCACCTGTTTTTCGGCCGACTTATGTCCCGATCACCCACGTCACTCGCAGGATACCACGTGCCTCGATGCAACCTTATGCTCCATGATTGCCCCGGACCTCGAACCTGAGAAGTCAGCCACGCTCTGCTGCCTTCTGGCTTCATGCCGCGACATATTCGACATAGACAGCCATCCACTCAGCCAGACTTCACTCGTCAAGCACCGCATTAACACAGGTGATTCTCATCCCATTCATTGGCGACCATACCGGGTGTGTGTGAACGAGCGTAAAGTAATTCAACAAGAAGTCATTAAGATGCTAGACAAAGAAATTATTGAAGCCTCTTCGAGTCCTTGGGCATCCCCCATTGTGCTCGTTAAAAAGAAAGATGGCACGTGGCGCTTCTGCATGGACTACCACCATCTGAATAGAATCACGAAAAAGGACATTTACCCTTTGCCCCGCATCGATGACGCTCTCGATTCTCTCCACGGCGCCCGATACTTTTCTTCCATATATCTACGTTCCGGCTACTGGCAGATTGCTGTCGACGAAAACGACCAAGAGAAGATTGCGTTTGTAACTCCAGACAGCCTATATCAGTTCAAGGTTATGCCGTTTGGGCTGTGCAACTCCCCAGTCACGTTCGAGCGCGTGATAGACTCTCTGCTACAAGGGTTCAAATGGTCAACATGCCTTTGTTATTTTGACGATGTTGTTGTATATTCCCCAACATTTGAGACTCACCTTCAGCGTTTGTCAGCTGTTCTTGACATATGCCGCACTCGTCATGAATTTAACTCGTCTAAGTGCCACTTCGGACGCCAAGAAATTACGGTGTTGGGCCACACTGTCGACGCATCTGGTGTGCAGCCGGACCCGGAGAAAATTCATGCAGTCACCAGTTTTCCTGTACCCCGGTCAGTCAAAACGTCCGGAGTTTTGTAGGACGTTGTTCCTACTTTAGAAGGTTTGTGAAAGGTTTCGCAACCATTGCTCGTCCTCTCACTGAGCTTCTGAAGAAAGACGTCACGTTTACGTGGGGTACCAACCAATCCGCTCCTTTTTCTCATCTAATCACGCTTCTAACGACTCCACTTATATTGGTTCACTTTGACCCATCCGCTCCGACAGAAGTCTGAACCGATGCTAGTGATCACGGCATCTAAGCCGCCCTAGCCCAACGCCAACGGGGACACGAACGAGTTGTCGCCTACGCTAGCCGCCTCCTCACAGCTGCTCAGCACAACTGTTCCATGAGAGAGCGTAAGTGTCTTTCTCTTGTTTGGGCGGTCTGAAAGTACCGCCCAAATTTATATGGCACATATTTCTCTGTAATAACAGACCATCATGCGTTATGTTGGCTTATGTCACTGAAGAATCCTACTGGCTGGCTCGGGCGCTGGGCTCTGTGACTGCAAGGGCATACCTACACGATGACGTACAAGTCCAGACGCCTACATCCGAACGCAGACTGCCTGTCCCGCTACCCGGTTGCTGAGTCAAGCACTATGCCTGACACCGACACCGAGCCGAGCGTCTTTTCCCTTTCGAAAATGACATCCATCGGTGACGAGCAGCGCCATAATGCGTCCTTGCGTGCTATCATCGAGCGCCTCGAATCCCCCTCGTCCAATCAGTTCCATCGCTCATTCGTGCTCCACGATGCTGTATTATACCGCCAAAGTTTTGAGCCGGATGGACCAGCCCTGCTGCTTGTCATTTCGAAACACATTCACTTGGAAGTTCTATATGAACTTCATGACCTTCCGACTGCCGGTCACCTTGGTGCGTAACGAACTTACGACCGAATACACCGACGCTTCTTCTAAACGGGGTTGCACGCTCAGTCTAAAGATACGTTGCGGCTTGTGAGATATGTCAGCGCCGCAAAACACCATCGACACTTCCCGCCGGATGCCTTGAACCACTTGATATTCCGTCCGAACCATTCTTCCGCATTGGCTTGGACCTACTTGGCCCTTTGCCCTTGTCTTCCTCGGGTAACAAGTGGATAGCTGCGGCCACCGACTACGCCACACGTTATGCCATCACACAAACTCTTCCAATAAGCTACGCCACAGACGTCACCCACTTCCTCCTCAAGGACGTGATTTTCCAACACGGAGCCCCATGGCAGCTGCTTGCAGACCGTGGCCGCACCTTTTCGTCGAAGGTCATAGCCGACATCTTGCAGTCCTGTCAAACGAGACACAAGCTGACCACGTCATACCATCCGCAAACCAACGGACTCACGAAGCGTCTAAATTAAACTCTTACAGACATGCTCGCTAAGTATGGTTCTACCAACCACACCGACTGGGATCTTGCGTTGCCGTACGTCACATTTCCTATAATTCTTCGCGGCATGACACTGCCGGTTACTCTCCATTTTTCTGCTGTTTGGCCGAGAACCAACATTGCCTCTAGACACTGTCATGCCGTCCCCTGCAGTACCGACCAGTGAATATGCCATGGACGCTATCAATCGAGCCGCTCACGCACGCGGAGTCACCCGTAATAGCCTTCTGACCTCTCTAGAGAAGCAACGGCGTTTGTATGACCAACGACACTACGAAGTCCACTTTCCGCATGGTTCTTTGGTCCTGCTTTGGTATCCGACCCTTCGAGTTGGCTTGTCAGAAAAAATGCTTAATCCCTTCACAGGTCCATACCGAGTCCTTCGTATCGTTACTCCTGTGACATATGAAATAGGTCCTGTCGCCCCGTCGCCTTCATGTGTCCAACAGGCTACCTATATTGTACATGTTGCGCGCTTGAAGCCCTACCACTCTCCTAGTGACGTTGATATTTAGATGCGCCGAGACGGCGCTCCTGCCGCCGGGGATTACGCTACATGCATGCATACTGAGAAACTGGGGGGCGACGTGCGTGTGTGCGTGACGACGAAGACGAAGGGTGCGGTCTCCGAACGCTCATTGGTGAACTGGTCACGACATTACCGCTGGTTTATAATACATCTATTTTACAGCCTCGTCGATACGGCGTCTTTTCTTTTCCGTAACAATGTGTATTTTGTCCTATACAGAACAAATTGTTATAAACTTGTGTACATAAATATTTGAAATATATTTATCCACGTGTGCCAGTGCATACGCATAAAACCTAAAAATGTGTATTTCGTTCACAAACTGCCCTGTTGCTAAATCAAATAGAAAACCACGCTACCCAAACATCTAAGCTTGTTGCATTAGAAACACAAGGACTCCTCGTCAACATCCACTACAAGAAATGTCCATCTTCACATCCAATGAAACAACCAATTTTTGCGGGGAAGGGGGGGGGGTGAAGCGAAAGACACACTTCTTGTAGAAGCCCCAAAAATATACTGTTGCAATATAGAATTGTTTGGCGCACGTTTTCTTCATGTCATTTACGGAGATCTATAGAGCACGTGTCACTGGCTTATGCGCATCTAAGGTAACTCCAACAACTGAAGTCAACAACATTTTTATACAACCAAGTCGAAAAGATATTGCTGAAGTGCTTGCCCGCAGTCGGCGTCCGAAGTTATGTTAATACTCACTTGCATGCCAGCTTTTGCTTCAAGGGCTCGTGGTGCAACTTTTGGAAGGAATATTGCTATATATGTGCGCATATTTTCCCAGTTAGTGAAACGAAAGACTCATCTCTTGCTGTTCACCTTTTGCTGCGTAATTTAGAGATGCCACATTTAATTATGGTCTTGTCCAGTGCTTGCATTCTTGGCATTTGTAGCCGCCATATTTGATTCAGCCTCTAAGCGGATGTGGAGCTCCGACAGGCACGGCGTTGCTTTATATAGATCAACTGAATATGCCCGAGGCAGCTTCGTCAACCACCCACATGAATACAGAAATATTTGTATACAGCGTGTCCCACATAACTTGAGCCAAGAGGTGTGGCAGTTTGGGCTAGTTGGTATGACATGACGATAGTTATAGCGCGAGAACAGAACGACGACAAAGAGACCTTCGTGTCCTTCTTGTCTTTTTGTCATCATTCTGTTCTCGTGTTATAACTATCGTCTTGAGCCAAGAATTTGAAAATAAAAGACACTTCAGTGGCGAATTGAACCAAACACGTACTACTCGCACTAGCCTGGAGGTACTCAGGCTATTTTTTATTTCTCCTTATACTAATTATTTATTGATTCTTAATACCCAATTTTTCAATCACCGACATCACCGACAAATTTGGTTCCTGTACGATACGAGTAGCGCAGTTATTTTTAGGGGTTTTTAAGAAAGGTTATAGCTGTACTATAGCAGTGCGTTCGCGGCCCGTCACACGGCTTCTTTGTGCATTTTTCGGGCTTTCTTTACAACGTGGAAACAATACCATCGCGAGACGTATCATACAGGAAACAATTTAGTCAGTGGTTTCTGAAAGAGCTCTACATCTCAGTGTTCATAACTTAGGTTTCCGGCCCATCAATACAAAATTCGGTAATCATGAATTGATATTTAGTTGGTATGGACAGAAATAAAAAAAATGCCTGGAGACTACAGGTTAGTGCAAGTAGTATGCGGATGTAAAGAACTACTTAAAAGAAGAGAAAGGAAGCTTAAAAACTAGAAAGGAAAAGTAGAAATATAACGACAAAGTAAAGATTTAGGTTGAAATTTAAAAAAAGACCAGAACGGACAGGATAAAATGAAAACGGGAAAACAAGACCAAAAACGAACAAAAAAAAGAAAGCCGCAAAAGAAAAAAAAACAAAGGTTTGTTTTGCTGCACACTTACAGCATTGGTGCCACTAGTGCGAAGCTGCCTTAATTTATTTATTCATAATCTCGTCAACATTGAGCTTCCTATGCTTCTTTTTCAAAATATATTGCCACATAATATTTCACTCTCTGTCAACCAATATAAAAAAAGCATATTCCTTGAAATTTACCAGCAAGTTTTCTGGGTACTCATTCTGGACATTCAGAGCATATTCATTTGCAGTGGCTACTGTTTTGGGGTCACGAAAAAATAAACGACACAGTGTAAATAATATCTAGACGCCCTGCCGGCGCCAGCCCAAGAGGGAAGTGCAAAGAATTAAGAGAAAAGGCAATAAAAGCTCGGAAATCATCCCGATAGGAATCAAGAACAGAATGGATTTTTCTGTCCGCAGATGTTATTAGGCATTCTTGCCCCGGGTACCTACTCTATAAAGACAAGGAATTCCAACAATGCTCTACCCTCCGGGGTCGTTCGGTAAGAAAGTGGGCAAACAGGATAAATAACATGCTATAGAGAACTGGCGGAAGTGGAATGGCCTTGCAAAAATGAGGATAGTTATTCCAATCAGGGTGTCTTTGACTCCTTACTGACTTTCAACATCTCTTCGATTAAATATAGAAAGGGTGCGAATGTCCGTCTGCAGCGTCGTCTTGGGTATATTCTGTCGCGACACTTCTTGCAGTGGCGTTTATCTATATTTGCTTTAAAAGATGTCGAGAGGAGTAACGACGCAGATGAGTGTCAAGATGCCGCTTTTAATTCCACAAGTCATCGCGGCACTCACCCACATGAATGACAATAAATGAATATCACCTGAATAATTACATATACCTTCTCACATCTAAAATTTATTCTGCCTATTGAATATCTATGAGTTCATTCTGAAAAATGGAGAAAATACAAAGTGCTATTCACACAGACCTTTGCTGCAATCGATGGCACACAACTTAGATTGTTTTTTTTTTCATGGACGAGCAGTTTCACTCATCACCATTTCTTGAAACAAATTTTGCACGGTTACGATAATGGTGTTTCCTTGCTTCTCTAGGACCTAATTGAAAAAGAAATGCCTTTTTTTTGTTTAAAGTCATGCAGCCTGCAGTCTTCACCTAATGCGCACATATATTTTGCCTATGTTAACACGCATAAATGAAATAGAACAAGAGACAATGTTGACCCACCAGTGTTGTGTTGTGCTTAAGTATTTATGATGTTTCATTTTGCCCAAGTTTTTTTATATGCTATTCTGTTTTCAAATGGTCACCTTGCTGCGGGGATGGGCTAATGGTGTCATTGCGGCGAGAGTTGTGTCCGTAAAGACATGGTGCGAAACCGCGTGGTAGTTTAGGGACCCCGGGGAGTCCAAACACACTCGCTAATAAAATTTTTTAAAATGTGAATGCATTTCTCAGTAGATTTATGTCAGGCGTGCGGCTGCGTTCATGCGCGGGCAGGTGTAATATCATCCCTCTCACTTCCACTCCCAGCCCTGCCGCGGTGGTATAGTGGCTAAGGTCGTCGGCTGCTGAGCCGCAGGCCGTGGGTTGAATCACGGCTGGGGCGGCTGCATTTTCGATGAAAGCGAAAATGCTCTGTGCCCGTGTGCTCAGTTTTGGGTGCACGTTAAAGAACCACAGGTGGCCATACTTTCCGGAGCCCTCCGCTACGGCATCTCTCATAATTATGTGGTGGTTTCGGGACGCTGAACACCACATACCAATTACGCAATTGTGCAACTCAGCAATCTACACAAATGCGTAGTTCGAGATACTGCACAGTAAAAATCTCGGTTATGTATAAGCCGCAGTGATGACGCAGCCTTGTCAGAATTCAATATAGTAAATATCGTTATGTATACTTTGTGTACAAGTACTTCGTATACATAATACTTTGTATATTTCGTATACATAATTTATGTATACAGAGTATACATGTATACTTTGATGCACAAACGTGAGCATTTACGCATCAGGTCCTAAATATTCGCTAGAACACGAATCTTGTCAACATGGTATACGCAATTCGATATTCTGGAAACACGGCAACGTCAAAAAACATACGTATACAAAATAAAGGCTTTTTTTTACTACAGATGCTCTCGAAGAAGTAGTTGTTCAAGTTTCGTGCAAATTAATGGTAGAATGGGGCTTTCTTTATGTTTCTCTGATCCCCCACTCAGTTTTCTCTTCTTTCGCGATTGCTTCAGCAATTCATTTTGTACGCTTGCTGAGTGAAACTATTCTGTCAGATAATCTAGAACTGGCAGTCTCTACTTTCCGATAACTATTTTTCGTCCGTTTAGGTGCGCAAGTGATGCGTTTGTCATTTAACATACTTAAGTTACCTTGTTTTGCGTGTTCCTCTCCCCAGGACATGAGGCAAACCTATGCTCAGATGGGGCAACTACTTTATTTGTTTTGTGGGTAGTGATGGTGAACTTAAGCATGTTTAGAACAAACAAGTTCCAAGGTCCATGTGTTCGTCTAACTGTGTTCATATTCCGAGACAACCAGTGCGAGAGATGGTGACAGATGCGCAATTATTAATACATAGCATGTCCTTGACCATGTCCTTAAAAGTTGTTTTTATCGGACAAAAATCACACAGCGGCAAACATAAGCATGGAGAAGAAATAATTTTGCATTATTTATGCATCTTGCCTCACCTTCTTTTTTTAGTCGTGCCAAGTCGCCTGTACAAACTCGTTTACACTCCACTGTCATCGATAAACTAGGCAGGACTGCTTTTCTTCACAGTAAACAGTCACATGGCCAGAAGGTGGACGCCCGTAAGGACAGAAACTTGTAGCGTTCGTAAGGTTGTAGCAGTTTATAACACAACGCAGAACTTTGCCAAAAAATGGCAGCATATCCACAAAGTGAATAATGGAGAGTGGGGCGAAGAATTCGTCTGTCCATTCGTTCTTGCTTCCGTCCGTCCATGCGTCCGTCAGTGTGACCGTCCATGCGTCCATCAGCCCGTCCGTGCGTGCGTCTGTTCGTGCGTCCGTCCCTGCGTTCATCCATGCAGCCGCCCCTGCGTCCGTTCATGCGTCCATTCTTGCATCTGTCTATGTGTCCGTTCGTCCATCTATTCAACACTCCAAGTACCACCATCTCGCATCTTTTCATCATATATTCCCCATATAGAAGCACCGCCATCCAGCGGACATTCTAAGGACTAAACGAGAGGTGGCACACGCACACTTTCTTACGGCTTGCGCTTCGGGTCCACTTCCCACCTTTAACCATCTCGAGTTCATGGTATATACTAGTTCACTGTATTCATGGCACTGCGGCCGAACGCTCGCTAAACCTTTCGAAAACCAAGGAAGTTACGCCCAGCGAGTATGACGTCGCAAACTTTTTCAGTCAGATAGTGCTCAATGCCTGCTAATGTGCTCAATGCCTGCTAATTAGCCAATGCCTGCTAATGGGAAATGAGAGGCGGCGAATTCGGCTTTTACTTTCTTACGGCTTGCGCTTCGTATCTACTTCCCATTTTTAACCACTTCGAGTTCATTCATGGTATATACAAGTTCATTGTATTCATGGCACTGTGGCTCAACGCTCACTAAACCTTTCTAAAGCTAAGGAGGTTACACCCAGCGAGTATAACGTAGCAACCCCTTCTTGTCATATAGTGCTCAATGTACATGCCAATGACTGCAAATGGGGATCGCAGCCTGCGCGTTAACTAAAAGCTAAATGCTGCTGTCTCTCATTTCCCATTAACAGCCATTGACATGTACATTGAGCGCTATTTTTTATTGTTCAACAACGCACAGAAGAAGTCTCTCACCGGCACCATCTTGCAGGTCGAATACTACGGGGGACGAACGGGTGCCGCAATAAGGAGTTGTGCCCCTAAAATGAAAAAGTCAGAATGTACGCATGCAGAAAAAATTGCTGGGACTGTGCACGCTGAGTGGTTAGAAACGCAGTGAAAGCTCGGCAGTTCGCCCGACTTGAACGGTTTGCATGGTACACAATATGGCCTGCAATTATTTGCCTGCTTGACCACTTTGCGGTTACAGCGCATGATAGCTCACTGCGGTCGCGACTCTCCATCTCGCCTTTGACCACGCCTCGCTCTACAATGGTCAGCCTTAGCAACATAGCAACACAATTTAGCGATAATCTAAATTGGGCCTCATTTTTTTTTTTCAGCCAGCAATGGCCATAGTCTCTTTCTTTACAATTGTTTGTTCTTGGCCTTTATCAATCAGCAAGCCACTTTGAGTTTTCTTCTTTTTTATTACTACGCATAGTGGAAAAGAAAAGTGAGTCAGCGCATTTCTGAAGCAGTTTCTTATTTGTGTTTCTTACTTCTTAAGAAAAAATAAGGAGACATTTCGATTCTTTCAAGCCGAAAATAATTCACAATCAACTCTTCCCCTCACTCAATTTTTTTGTTTGCTTTCGCTATTGATGTCATTTGTTACGGTCGAGATCCGGAGAAATGTTTTCCCTGCCCGAAATTGCTTCGTTTGGAGTATATCATCTTCCAGTTTTATGGCTGTCCGCTAATTTTAGGATACGCCAAAGACGAGATCTTTTCTATCATACCCGCCCGCTTGTTTTGTTTTTCTAATCACCCCTTAGACGTCGCCAATTTTGTGTTTTCACCTAAAAGGTGGTTTTTTGGAATAGGACGTCACCTAAAAGAGACAAAATTGTTTACTCATTTAATATAAACGCCCCTCTCATGCAGCACATGCACTGTTGTAAGCATAAATTTTGCTTCGCTTTTATCGCGAATAATAAAAAAATTCGGCAGATCCCATGGACCTGGGAATCCACTATGCGAAGCATGCGGAGGAAAGGTGACCATGTTGCATTTTTTTCATTGATCAACATGTCATGAAATGACGCTAAATCTATGTAAATTGTTGCACGCACATACATATGTTGAAGAGTTGCAGATGTGTATATAACCAGTTGTTTGCACTTGCACAACGATGTCAACTGGAACATGTGCATTAGCAACACCAGAGGATGATATGAAGCGCTGATGTTCGCAAAGATGCTGGCCCCAGACACTGTTACATAAATCAACTAAAGCGCATGGCAGCTAACAACATCTGACGGTAACCCGCCGTGATGGCTGTATGAAAATAGTACATATGTAATGTTTATAAAACTGAGTAGGCAGCGCTCAGTACTGCAACCACTATTAACGTTTAACGAAGATTATATAGCGCCTATTTGAAAAGTAGTTCCGAGACCTGGCGTAGCCCTGTGGTAAAATGCTTCATTGGCGCCCACAGTGCTTGGGTTCAGTTTGAGCTGGGACAGGTCAGGTCGACGCTACCGACGTCGGGTATTTGTTAACACTAGCGAGTTAAAATTACCCAGTGTGTTCTCGTCGTTCCTGGGTAGATACTAAGCGTTAATCACCTGTGGCACATGCCCGCTAACCAGCGGCAAATACCCGCCCGTGGGTATGTGCTCCTGTCTGGCGGGAAGTGTTTGACGACGTCCGCGATGGGATTGTGATATTATTCATGTCTTTATAGGCGCGTCGCATTCGTCAAACCATCTTACGCTCTCATGCTAATTTTGATTCACGTCAAGTAAATGGGGTGATCACGAGACCACCTAAACGTAAGCGGCTAGATAGATAGATACGCTCAATGTCGCCGAAGTTCGTTAAGAAATTCTTCGCATTTAATAATACTGTTAAAGGAGGGCGACAAAAGACGGGTGCATTTACACTATTTACGCGAACAAAGTGATCGGATCTACAGTACCCAAGATGGCACGTACCGGAGAACTCCCCTTTTCCTCTTCTTTGTCCTCTAAGTTCGCAACACTAAACAATAGCCTCTAGCGGCGAAAGCACAGACTCGGTGCTTGCAAAAAAAAGACAGTAGTGAGAATGGGCATTGTACACATGCATCAGTGATGTCCAGGATACGATAGAGCTTCAGGTGCACTACGTGAACGATGCATGTGCGGCGATGAGTCGACGGGGATGAAGACAATGGTTCGACGTCATACGTCACGTCACTCACTTGGTGGCAAGCACGGTGTGGTCCGGTGTACAGGAACAGGAGCTTTTCACAAAGGGCAAGATGGCGTGCTGGAGACGAAAGAAGAGATCCAGGAAGAACGTGTGCGTTTCTGTAGCTGCCATCATAACAAAATTCTTCGCCAGTTTACGAGTTGGCCAATCGAATGCCCGATAGTTGACGTTGATAATCAGCCCAGCAATAGGCGATATCTTCTTGAGCGTATACTCAATGGGTGGGTGTGTGGAAGGAGGCAGGACCATGTTCATAGGCAATGTTGTATATGGGCCGAGTTGGAGGAAGAAAAGCGAAAAGGTGAATAACCAGCCGTCTGGTGCCGGGCCAGTAATAATAATAATAATAATAATAATAATAATAATAATAATAATAATAATAATAATAATAATAATAATAATAATAAAACGCACACCAGAGAAGAGGTCTTTGCGTACGACGCATCTGCGAAATTCTAGGCCAATGCCAGGTACTGTTCCGTCTTTTATGCCATTTCTATGCGACGGTAAATATATTTCTTCCTTTAGGTGACTGTTTCCGCAATTTGCATCACCTTCCGTTTTTGAAATAGGTTTTATCTCTTAAAATTCAGTAGAGTTGATAGCTTGTAAATATTGCAAGTAATTTAGCAGTAGCTGCAACTTTTTATTGTTGTTTAAAGGTGTTTGTGATGTAGATTGATTGCGAGTGGCTGGAATACATAGTTTGAAACATTATTTCTAGTTTGCATCTCAGCATTGCCTTGCGTACTTAAGCCTTTTTCGTGACTGCTAAGAAATTTGTTATTACGAAAACACAAGCAGTTCAGTTGTGCACGCGCTCAAAGCCTCCTAGACACGCTTTTTGAAATATTTGTGTTCTTTTTCTTTCACCACAATTCCGCAAAATGTTGTTTGTGCAGAGTAAACACAGGAAGAAAACAAAGTGTCAGCACGTAGTGGACCTAGTGCAGTGAGCGTTTGATTTCTTTATATTGTTTCTTTCCGCGTTATTCCCGGCATATTGTTATGCATGCACAGCGCACATCTAAAGAAAACAACTGCAAACCTTGCACCTTGAGGTTTTAGTTTTTAGAGATTGTTAGCGGCTTACCAACAAGCACCACTAGTTAGATCGAGTGCAAACGCCAATAAACTACATTTATTCACTTACTTCTCCAAGAAAAAGTGTGCGCAGAAAGAAAAAAAAAGTGGCAGCTAGCAATTGAGAAATAAAAAAGAAAACGCTTTGTACACATACGAGCGAAATTAAGTAAGTCAAGCAGATGCAGAGAGAGAGAGAGAGAGAGCTCGTGCTACCGACGCCACAGAGTGTCAGCCTGGAAGTTAGAATATAGAAGCAACAATTCCTGTTAACCCCACACTTATATAGGCTGTTCTTATATTTAACTACTCTGTTTTGAAGCAAAGAGAAGGGTCTGCTCGAGCCTCCGCGTCACGGTCAGGCTCAGCGTGTCATTGTCTCTCAAAGTGAGCTCTCATGCACTCTTTTGTGCGTATGTTGCGGTTCTCTGTATAGCATAGCCTGGCAGCTAGCTTGCCTTTTCTTGAATATTTGCTTTGTGATCTTGTTTTCTCTTTCTCTGGAACTTTGGCGCAGCCTGAAAATTGTCATAAAAGTCGCCCGTGATCGGAAGCTCTGAGCGGTCAGCGCGTTGTGGCAAAATGTCGTCGGTCGTGAGAGTGGACGAGGGAGTTCAAGGAACCGATCATTTACTAGCTGCTGTATTAGACGGCCGCCACAATGGCTCACTCCTGATCGATCTTTCCGCCACTAATGCTTTTTTACGCGAGCTAGTGTCGCCCCCGCTCCAAAACTAAATGACCCATAGCCCAGCCTTGGTGGTCCCCGCATCTTTTCCGAAATAAATCGAGGAGTACACGCTCCTATACAAAGTTGCAGCGCCATGTTCTATGGGTCGTACCGATTGTAGGACAGTAGATTTCGACGGCGTCACAGACGGCCGATGCTAAGGCGGCGTTTCGTGGCATTGATCGCGCCTGACGTCAGTAATGAGGAAAATTGACGCGAGGCACCGCTGGCATACATATATCTCAGCAAGAGAGTGGACGTCATCGTGTGTGTGTGTGTGTGTGTGTGTGTGTGTGTGTGTGTGTGTGTGTGTAAGCCCATGTGCTTTGGTTTATACTAATTCCACTTCGCACAAAATAGGCGTCGCGACAAGTTCCTTTGGTGATTGTAAGGGTCTGTTGTGGGCTTTGAAAACTCCAGTATTCAGACGCAATCTGACATTGTGTTCTCACGTGCTGCTTAATACTTCCTAAAGCAGGATAGGACAGATATTACTAAAGAATGCCACACGTTCAACTTGACCATTTCGTTGACAGAAATGTTTAATTTTCCGGTGGGTTTGTTCCAATAAATGGCTGTAGTAAAACTTCTTAGCATTTGGTATTTGTTACTATCTCCTTCAGGTATGAGCTATGGTGCCCTGTTTAAAAAGGGGTGAAATTCGTATAGATTGACTTCGAGTTACTCTGTATTACTTTCCAAGGAAGAAATTGGAGGAATCTGGCGTGTTGTCTGAGTTGTACTAAGTTTTTTATTTGCGCTGTAGTTATTTATTCGATTTAAGGTGAAGTTCACTAAGCTTTCATCCTCGCATCAAAAGAATGTAATGTTAGGCCCAAAATGAATACACAGTTTTTTTGTGGGGGTAGGGGGGTGGATGCTATATTTTGCAGTCCACAAAAAAAGTACTGTTGACGTTGGCCTGGGACGAGACACGTCGAACGATTTACGAATGCAGTAGCGACTCTAGCAAAATGATTCTTGCAGCGATACGCAGCCCAATGACGCTAATTAGCATTCACTGTCAACTAAAAAACCCCACATAAACGTGCACACTGTGTTTAAAGCTCCTTGAGAAAACACGCGGTGTGTGACGCACCACCGAAGTTTATGTGTACAGTTGCACACGGCACCTCAATGGGCTATCCTTGCTCTGTGCTACACAAGAATCACGGAGAATGATCGAATGACAGGTGACTTGAACTAGTTTCCTACAATTCGTTCACCTTGCCCAGGTCATTCACCTTTGCTTAATTCAGACTTTCTCCCTTTGAAACATTTTGCCCTGTTCAATGAGTACACGAATCTAACGTCGTCGTGAGTCTGGCACTGCAAGAAATGATAAACTGTCAACATACTACAGCTTCAACAATCTTCTCTCTCCCGCTTTGTCATGTCTGCACAAGCATTGATCTCTCCGTACAACTTTCATCCGAACTCTTTTAGTCCTCCTTCTGTGTGTAGGTGTGAATGCGCTCTTTTCATTTCGAAACTAGCATATATTTCTGTTCTTAAAACCTAACTGTTACCTGACATACGTATCTCCACTACACCTATAAACTTTAGGGACAGAACGAGTGTCATCATAACGAGCGGTGGCACATGACAATTTTGCATGAAAGTCGAAACATGCTGAAGTATCCATCTGCTGGACCAGCGGAAAGCATGTCTACAATGGTTTTGCGCCATGCAGTTTTGTAAACAGGTTGACTGGTGGACCCTTCAATTTCGTGAAAGTTGCAGCATTGATCTAAGTGTGACGATTTTTCCTTTTACTTTTCCGCGCACCTACATTTGTTTTATATTTCCTCACTATTTATCGCCCCCCTCCCCATTGCCTACTTTTTACCCTCGCTACAATATATTGTGAGTTGATTAGGCCGGCAGCATCAGTATCAACTCTGAGACACCACACAATTAAAAGCTCTGTCACTGTTCAGCCTTTTGCCAGCAGAGCGCAGTACTGTACAAGCAACGTAGTCACTTGGTCGTCGTTCACGTAGTCAACAGTATCGCAATGACCGCCCCACAAAAGCGCATTGGTCCCAACGGCACACCTTTGTTGAGTGCGCCTCTTATTCGCTCAAGCTTGAGAAAATTTATCGCCACTACGGCTGTTGTACAGTGTGTTTCATTCCCTATATTACGCCATTTTTTTCTACGACGTGTTTCACGTACGGCTGGTCGCTCGAGAGAAATTCTCCGAGCAATAACATGATCAAAAATTTTTAGCGTTGCCGCTTTTTTATCACATTTGCTCACAGCTTTCGGCTTGCTGTCCTCATTTCCTGCCTTGGCCCAATGCAGAGAAAAGCCACGCGCTGAAGCAGTAGTGGTGTTTTCCTTGCGTCCTGATTCGGACAGGAAACACATCCCGAATTTTCAAATTACTAAATATTTATGGGAGGTAAAACATGCCTAAAGAGTCGCATAGCCCTTTACAACATAGACAAACGAGCGCTTAAGGAGAACTTTGCCGAAAAACACCAACAAACAAAGAGGCTTCTATTTTAAAACCCAGAGCATGTTTTGTGTATCCTCTCGCAGGGATGACGTCATTTCGTTCCTGAATAGCAAGTATATTATGAGCAGGGTCATGGTGTGATTTATGGATTCTATTAGTGAACTTCCAATAAAAAGCCATATTTTAGAAGATGCAGAACGCTTGCTTTGTTTGCTGCTACAAAACTTATGTCGCAGATCTCACTTCCTTTGATTGATTTCTATTTCTTGCGTGCAATGTAAAAGCCACAGCGTTCTCAATCTTTCGACCTTTAATTTCTCATGCTTCAGAAATTTTACGACATTACCATTTGGTCTTGTATTGTGTTTTGAGTAATTGTCACAATGCTGACCAATTAGCTTAAGTAATTTTCATAATTGTTCATTTTGTCATGAAATAACGACACAAATCAATTATTTTGGGGAATGGCAAAAATGTTTGGATTTTTCATTTGTTACAGTTGCGTTGGCAATGGAAGTTGCTCTGTCTTTTCATTAGTTTAGAAAAAAATGCAATTGCTTATCTCGGCTATGTTAGAATTTACGTAGCGTGAACTAGGTGCTTCGGTGTCATCGCAGCGTGTTTACCTTTCTTTCATTCATTCTTGCTACGCTCAACCTCTAATTGAGAAGTGACTACTTAGGGATTCGATAAGCTAAACTTCTGTGCTCTTCTCTGCCGTTGAGCAGCTATTATGCTTGTCTTCTTCATTGGTATACTACACTTACAAACGAGTGGCAATATGTATAAGCTATCGTTAGCTTTGCGCATGCGCAAAAAAGCGATACGCTACCAAGTCGCTCCGGCGCAGTGTCAGACTTGGCTACTGTGCAACCGAGCTGTACAGATGGGCACGCGCACACTCCAGTGCACCTGCCATGGCTATGATGTCACATGTCTGGAATGCACATATCAGGGAAGAGTTCGTACGTGGCAGCTCCAGCACGCCTTCTGTGCCCCATGTGACGTCACCGCTCTCTACGCATTCGTAGTATGACTCTTCAGGATCCACGCGAACGCGCTCAACTTTAGCCAGTGTAGCACACGAAAAAAAAACTTTCGCTGTGCAGTTCATTAAAAAAAGATTTTATTTTATTGACCTTGAGACTGTTAGTGTCCTAAACACTACATTCCCTGCTCTCTTTACGTTACTTTAAATTAAGTCTATTCAGCTGTATCTTCGATTCGCACATGTAGGGTGCAAATTATGCTGCTTATTGTTTCCAACCTTATGTCCTGTAATTAATTTCTTTTCTATTCGTCTCAACCGCACGAAATTGACGTTGCAGTGGATTATCGTGCGAACATCACCGGCGGGAAAGCCCTATTCTTCGATGTGCTTTTATGCGATATCCCTGGTCCACGAGATATAAGTATGGATGCTCCCTTTTTTTTAAAGAGCTAGAAGCTGCACTTACACTGTGTAGGCGTTCTTCTTCACCAGAGCCCGATGGAATAACGCGTGCGGCTCTGCGTCACTTAGGCGAAGCAGCTAGACGACAACTGCTAAATCTATTTAATTGGTCATGGGAAGATGGCATCGTACCTCAAGAATGGAAACGGAACTGTCTTTGCCATTTTTAGAAGCAGGGAAATTCCCTCTGGTGCTGACATCATGCCGGCCTGTAGCTCTCGCCAGCTGCGTTGGGAAACTCATGGAGCGCATGATTCTTTCGCGCCTCTAATGGTTCCTTGAACGGCACAACATTTACCCCGACTCCATGGCGAGATTTCGACGAGTCTGTTTATCGATTGACAATGCGTTCGATTTGGTGTCATAAGTAGAACAGCAGAAAGTTAGGAAACGACTAGCACTTGTGCTCTTTCTTGATGTGACAGGTGCATACGACAACGTTTCCAATCAAGCTATACTAGACACACTGCTGTTAATTGAACTGGGAGGGCGAATGTTTTGATGGATCCGAAGCTAGCTGACACGAAGATCCTTTTTTGTATATACTAAGGATGGCCCGACTTGAGACCACTACACTTGCCGTGGCGTCCCGCAAAGTGGTGTTTTAAGCCCAGTTCTTTTCAATCTTGCATTGCTTGGCCTGGCGGAAGCTCTTCCTGAAACAGTCAGTGTTTTAATATACGCTAATGACATCTGTGTCTGGGCATCTGCATTGAAACGCCTACAAGTTTGAGCAAGAATACAGAAGGCAGCGTCGCAAGCATCTGACTATCTCGCACGCAAGGCCTAACAATCTCAACAGAAAAATCTGCACAGGTGGCCTTCACGCACAAGGCGATGACAAGTTACCCGATAAGCATTAATGGCCAGCCCATCTCTTACAAGCGTAGCCATCGTTTTCTAGGTGCCATTGTTGACCGCAACCTCTCCTGGAGCCCTCGTGCGACTAGCTTAAAAGCGAAACTGGTATCTATTGTCTACGTCCTGAAAGTCATCGCTGGAAAAAGATAGGGTCCGTTATTGATTTCCTTGCTACAGCTTTACCAAGCACTTTTTTATTAGTGTCCTGCGCTACAGTTCTGCTCTGCTTTTTAAAACTTGGAAAACAAATATTCAAACACTTTAGAGCGTGCAAGCACAGGCACTACTTGTTTGTCTCGGCCTACCTCGAACTACCTCAACCGCTAGAAGAGTTATATAGGCTCGGAATCATCCGATTACGACTTACGACACAACCAACGTGCTAAGAACACATATTCGGCACATTTTACACATTGTATCGAGCCACTTGACATTTCTGCCAGAACAACGACCGCAGGCGTCGTTCTCTAAGGTCGTCATCTTTCACCGCGCTTGCTACTATCCAGTTTTATACCCTTGGCGCGTTCACCATCCGCCTTGTGGAGCCTACGACAAACAGACGTGCGCCTTTCTATCTCAGGAATACGAAATAGAAAAGTCCTTTCTGCCTTGGCCTTGAAGCAAGCGACTCTGGACTGTACACACTTTCTACGCTGAAAGAATCGACGTATAGACGGATGGATCTACCACCCAGACTAGCTTCATCGGTGCCACCGTCTCTCCATCATGACACATCAACATCACTTACAAACTTTGTCACGTGAGCACATCGACTGGTTCGAAAATTGTTGCCCTGCGAGGTGCCATCGATTATATCAAGGAACATCTGGCTAACGGATGGGCAGTATTGTGTGACTCCAAACGGCTCTACAATGTCTTTTGTCGGCACTTCGTCGCGGGTCCTACGAACAACTGGTATGGGAGGTCAGAGAAATGCTGCACCAAGCGATCGAACAAGGACACAACGTTGTGTTCCAGTAGATACCAAGTCATTGCGGTATCTCCAGCAATAACCTCACCGACGAAGCAGCCAGAATTGCACGCCTACAAGCAAACCCTTTGTCCGTACCTTTATCTAGGATTGAAATGGCTAGATACCTAATTAAAATGGCTCAGGACATGGCACTTCAAAATTGGCAGTCATCACAGTTCACACATCATCGACTATATTCTCTCGATTCATCTCTACGACTGCGGCTACCCTCTGGTCTTTCTAGGGAGGAAGGTACAGTGTTGTGCCGTTTGCGTCTAAGCGTAGCCTTCACCAATGCCTACTCGTTTAAGATAGGCATGACTGACAGCGCGGAGTCCAACGACTGTGCCGTCGATGAGACTATTGAACACACCTTATGCTACTGCCCGGCATACACAAAGGAGAGGCTCCACCTGCGCAGTGTTTTAAATCAACTGGACAGAAGTGATTTCACTGTCGAGAAAGTATTGGGACCATGGCACTGCCCATCCGATTTCCGAAAGGCAATGAAAGCACTGTTGCATTTTCTCAAAGACACCGGCCTGTTTCATCGTTTGTGATGGTGAAACTGTTACGCGTCGGTTCAGTCAGTGACCTTTTATCTCCTCCTCTATAACTTTCCTTCCCTTCTCCCCTTCCCCAGTGCAGGCTCGCCTACAGGGGCTCAGCCCTGGTTAACCTTCTTTCCTTTCTCCTTGCGTTCTTTCTCTCTCTTTCTTTTCTATTTAGCAAGGTACTGCGTAATTATGCACCATTTGCAGCCATCACAACGCAACAACGCAATAATAGAAGTGACTTATGGTACTTGAATAAAAATGTTCAAAAGCGAAATTCACCAAAAACAGTCTCCGTGGCTTATTTGTGGCGTAGGTTCCATATAGAATTTCAAAAAAAAAACTCCTGCATACATGGAGTCTTTTTCTCTGCAGCTAGCTACTTATATACAGAGGTTTCTTCGTTTCGTCAGTTATGTGTATTTTAACAAGCCAGCTACGAAAAATCTTACTGTATTAACCACAGCAGCGAGGGATTAAAAAGCATTTTTGTACACAAACTATACTTTGAAACGAAAGGAAGTCTTTAGAGAAAACAATGACTCATATTGCTGTCATTCTTCCAGTGTCCATTTCCCTGCAATGGCATTCTTCAGGCTAATTCCCCGCGAAAGAGACGAGTAATTTCAAAATCGATAGGCAAAAAAATTGAATTGGCTATTAAAGCCTTGTTACTGAAACATGCGCTGTAGTCTGACTGCTCTGCAACTTTTCTATCTGTATTTACACATTGTTCAAAGTGCAGTGTCCTCTTGATAAAAGAGTTCAGTCAGCGTGCTTGCTCCGGACTTCGTGAACAGGCACAAGGAACACACCAATCGTATAGCTGTTACTATAACGAGCTCAGTTTTCGGCACACCAAATTCGAGCATTAGCTTATGAGTGAATCTTGCAGATTTATGCAATAGTTAGCTATACAATTGTTCTGGGTGTTATATACACCATGTCTGTAGTATCTGGCCTTTTCCAACTGCTCATTTCTGGTGGGGAACGGCTAACAAGAACCAAATTATGAATCAGCACCACCACATCTTTTACCGGAAGTTGAAGGGCCACACTCCGCTAAACGATCTGAAGTTGTGGAGGAAGTTATTAGTTAGACATTAGCTTTACAGACCCAACTTTATGAGTTTCCGGATTGCTTCCCTGTGAAAGCACTGTCTAACAACTTCCATGCGGAACAATTTCTCTCACATAAATAGTGTTTGGTGTATGAGAACCGCCATATTCCTTTTTCTGCCGACAAAAATTAGCAATGCACAATTATCATAAGATTGTAATTGGTAGACCCACTGCTTTACAGTACACTTGAACAGTTCCCACTTTCTGTTTATTATAAATAATGTTGAACGTATATTGTCATGCAGACACCATTGTCGACTTCGTTTCGTAACTTTGGGGCAATGAAACAGCTCTGAATATGAGAATGAAGCTTTTGATCATTACATATGTGTTTGCTTTATGTAATCAGGTAGGAACTTTATGGAATTTGCCCGTGCTTGTCGGTAAATCGCATGTATTAAACAGGGTAGCTAGGGTGCCGAAACCAAGGTACATCCACACAATTACACGCATAACGAAGTGTGAAACAGAATGGCCGACCTCCGTAGCTTGGACCTAACAGATTGATGTAAGTTCTAAGCTTTACAAGCCATGCATAGAGCAGTAAATGCAGTACGTAAGCACATTTCAAGAAATATGAAAAGTGATGGGTGCAATCGTCGCGTATTCGGGTCGGGGAACTCATTTCGTGAACAGTGCAGCCGACATATTTGCAAACACGAAGCGTCAGCCGGTGTAAAATAAATTCAAATAGTACATAAAAGTTGCACGAGAAAATTAGTGACTTGAACTAATGGCGCAATGTAGGTGACACGTGACGCTTCGGGGAAACTTTCCGCAATATAAGCGGTTGTGTTAGAAGTCAGAAAGAAGAGACAGGAGAAGAGGACCTCTACGTTTGCATGAAAGGAAAATAAATGGGAATGCAAAGACAACTGGTACTCGAAAGATGTGTGTGCAGGAAGGTTCAGCCTGTGTCTTTCTAGTGCGTTTCAGTGACATAGACACTACACCACACTCGGCAAGACAGTCACAATTAGTGAGAAAGTACGAAATACCCCGCGCTTGGTTCTTGATGTACGGCAATGTATTAGTTTTTTTCACACGAAAGTGTTTTAAGACGGTGTCCACTAAGACTTTAATGACGTATGTCCGCCTGCACAGATGCGCGAAAAAAAAATTACGTAACGTCAGGAAAATATATGTGAACAAAAATGTTTCACCGCCGGGACCCCTCCATACACGACGATGGATGGTGGGGTGTCTAACGCGTTACGCCACCGCCAATATTGATTTACAGAATATGCCACCACTCATGCCACGAAGGAGTTCACAAAATCATGCTTTTTATCGCTTTCATAAAACTCTTGTTCGTGTGGTAGTGTCCCGGTCTGAAAACGGGAGGGTCAAGTGTTGCGTGGACTACATGATTGGGTCAGGCAACACTGCGCGGCTGGTGTCGTCCCATTCGGCGCGTTTTCAGAAAAAAAAAGGTGTAATATTTTGGAATCACAGGAAAGTGGGACAGTTGGTTTGCGTCCATATTGAACGGAAACGGGGGTATACTTTCACTGGTCGGACGCACCACGAGTTGCGTTACCCCAAGCTTCACTCACAACATTCATCTATATTAGCATTTAGCTCTCCGACACTCACCTGGGTGGCACACCACATTACACGCTTGCCATTTGAGATCACGGCCGGGCAAGAGGAAACACGTCACGCGGGTGGTGTTTCTCTTCGTGTTTCACGGCTCTTTCAAGGAGTGTAAATCAATTACCTTTGTTCATTTTGTGGTTGTTTATGTCGTCTCTGCTCGGGATTCGTCACATGTAGTGTCCATGTACATGTTATCAACCTGATATCTCAAAGTGTAAACATTCATCCTGGATCTTAATCGTCGAACACAGAAGCAGCTATAGCCGTCAACGTGGGTTGAATTGCATCAGAGCGTGATATATATTCCAAACAACAATAGACTTTCTACTTACTTTCATATTTCGATGCTGAATAAAAGGCCAACTACTTCTGCAGAGACACGTTTATTTTCCTGTTATACATAATACTAAAATGAAGGGTCAAATTGTTTTTTTTCTTTACTTTTGTGCAGCGAAAATTACTTTTTCTTTTTCTGCCGGGCCCTTTTTCCTCGTCGATGTTACTGTATCGGCGCGTCAAGGCCGAAAAGCAGGTGTCCTTGGGGGTGCCCTGCACAGCTATTTATATCCACTCAGTTCCTTTTGAAAGAAAGTCGCCTGATTTTTGTAAATTTGATGAACCAAGCAGCTGTTGGGGGTCAAGTCGCCTGTAAGAATTGTTAAAAGGGGGGAACACGCAAATAGTTCATAGGAAGTACCCTACCATTACATATTTTTGTTAAAGCATTGGCGAGTTATTGAGCCATTAGAAACACTACAAAAACTTTTGGTCTTCATTACTTCCCGCAGAAAAGTGAGCATGGTCAGGAATCAAAATGCAGCGGCTAAAATATACGTACGTGCAATGCTAGAAGGATGTTGTGCAAGTCATAAAAACACAATAAATATCATAGTCATAATAAGCGTGAACCACTTTTTGAAGAAGGGCAAATTTCAGCCAATGTAACTTGTTCAACGTGATTAGCTTTCCAGGTCGCTGAAGTTTATAGAAAGGCCACCAGACTAATAAATAATGCGGTATACATATTTCGAAGGAATCAAAAACACGAAGGTATATCTATGAACACATCCCACAGACGTACTCTTGCAATAGTTAGTCAAGTCTGCAGATGTATGAGGTAAGCTGTAACTAAAACTGCGTCATGGCAATAGCCATGCCAAAACGTAGGCTTACGCTAGCGCAAAGAACACCAGGCCGAAATTCGCAATGCAGGGACACGCGTGTACCTAACTCACTTTATCGATCTATGTCGACTACGAAACCGCCACGGCGGCTCCATCGAGTTGTGTCTATGGGCGAAACACTTACAATCTGGCTGCTGATCTTATTACTACTGCCTTAATTTATGGCAAAACACGGCGAGAATAAAGAAAACAACTGAATTGGCAATGGAGATGGCCCAAGCAGGGCGTAAATCTCTAAGCTCGGTGCTTGGCAATAGCGAAACGAAAGCTCAAATGTGGTCGAGACCGGCCGGAGCAGTCTGGAACACTTTACTGGGGTCGCTTCTTGACCTTGCCTGAAAGCACCGCGTCTGGCAAGTATTGCGTCCACATTGCCTTATTTATATTTATCGTTTCCTGCTTTACTGCACACCTGATGTAGCACTTCGTTCGCTTCTCAATGCGATGCTCCTTCGGGAAATGAGAGTAGACACACAGGACGACGGAGCGAGGTTCTTTCTGGCAGCGTCATCATTTCGCAATTCAGCTTGATCTTCTTGGTGGAGCTTCGTGGCATTTTTATTTTCGAATCAGCTTTTGCTGCTATGACTGCCTTTTATCTTCGCTCAATTTTTTTAGGAAGCTCCCCAGGAACTGAGCTTGCCTTCCGTTATGGCCACGGTATATCACCGTTCATATAAATGAAACTTGGGAGACACAAAAAAAAGGTTTCATAGTTTACTATGTGTCCCAACAAACTCCTAATAGTAAATAATATCTTCCCACCTGCAAATTGGCGGATTCCTGGATTCACTTTTGAGCCAGAACCTTAGCTCTAGCAATTTTCTGAATCCTTCCAAAATTGTCTAAGATAACAGAAAATAAAAGAACTACACATTTTTATTTACACTCTGTGTCACTAAATCAAGCTATATGAAGTAACGCTTCGGGTAACGTGCGGTTATTCACAGATACGACATCCAGAGCTTTACCCCCACTCGTCATGATCGAGTTTCTGGGAGATGCGTGGATTTTTTTTATTGCAATGAAATTATATGAACAGTCTCGGCTGGTTTTGCTGTCGCCGTCGCCACTTCCGCTGCCGCCGTCATTCACCTATATGTATGTTTATGTGTGTATATATACAAGAAAGAGTATGCTAGCCTCCTGTTTCTGCGGATCAAACATCATCTTTGTGGCATTGGTCGTCTGCGCGTGCAATACTCACGAGCGAACAAGAAGGCGAGGAGTGGGGGGGGTGCTACGGTTGCCGCGCTAGAGCGGCAACAATCAGCGCGTGGCTTGTGCCCTCACAGTGGGCGGGAGGTTCTACAGGCTGCGCTCTTAACACAAAACTAATAACGGCAAAAGTGTGCCTGGAGTGACCCTGTTCTTCTTTTCACGAGAGTTTTGTAGAGTTACGTGAGTTCGGATAAAAAATGAGCTGACTGCCAGCCTCCTTTCGTAAAACTTTCCAATTGTCGTTATGGCTGCACCACAGAAAAACTTGGTTACTAGCAAGCGCATGATTACTACAAATATAATGCTCCTAAAAATGCTAGCATTGTTTTGTAAAATATTCGAAGATGTTGCTATCGCATTCATTGATTCGCCCTTTGGCGAAACTGTGACTTTTTTGTTTTAGTTACTGTGAAAACACACTTGTCTTAGCGTTTTGTTTCTTATTATTCTACGCTGGTGCCCAACTGGTCCTTGTAGCAAATAATTGCACAGCTCAGTGTCTGAATTCTAC
>WOVY01001930.1:0-40694 GCA_013436015.1 Rhipicephalus annulatus | reverse complement strand
CCTCGGAGCTGAACCAGCGTGGATGGTGCCTCCGTTTTGGCTGATCCACTCGGGACCTCCTAGGCGGAACGTGTTTAAGCTTCTTCTTGCACATTTTGTCCACCTGTCATATGGTCCTCACCACATATCACGCACTTAGGGGTACACTCGTGTCCTTGTGCGGGTTCACTTGTTCCACACGTGGAGCATACATTGGCGTCGGGCGTTGGGCACACGTCAGTTCGATGCCCTGTGGAGTGGCATACCTTGCAAGCCCTGCTCGTAGGCTTGTGGGGATAACAGATGGCTTCCGCTCCCATGAAATAGACGCACCTAGGCAGTGTGCTGCCCGTGAAGGTAATGATGGCGGTCTTCGTAGATCCGAGCATGCGTGCCCGCTCAATCTTGACCCCCCTGTGTTCTCACACGGAGATTCGCCATGAGTTCTGCTTGAGAAGTCCCCGACGGAATACCATGGACTATGCCTCGTAGGACGTCCTCAGGATCCGCCACATACGAGTTGAATGAGTGCCACTCGTCCCCTGATATTCAGATGCGTGATCTCTCGCAGCTCTTTGGCTACATGCTCGTGGGGCGTCGATACGATGATAATATTCGAGCCCGGGTGGACGCGCAGCATGAAGCAACCACCGTCGAAGTGTCGGTGGCAAGCGTCTATTACAGCGGTGGAAAGTTCATAGCCGAGTACGTCTTTTACGGCGAGGCCTTTGTGAGGCCTAAGGATGATCTTTATGTCGTCCTTTGGCAGGGGCGGGAGCGGACCGGCGACTTCTCGTACGACGTCGGCGCTTCACCTGATTTCCCTGCTTCGGTGGGCTGCTTGACGAGGCGTTGCACTCCACAGCTTCTGACGCGGGGGCCACGGTGTGCGGACGCGCGTCGCATCGGCTCCGCAGATTTTCTATGGTTTTTCGGCGATTTCTGGTTGTTTGAAGTGCATCGGATTTCGTGAAGTACAGCGAACAGTGAACGTCGAATTTCAGCGGTGAGTGGCTGTTTTTTCGGTCTTCTGCAAGCTGAAAACTTCGAGGCAGCGACCGTCGCGCCCGGCCAGACGCACCGCCGCATAGCGGCTTCTGCGTCGTGGTCGCGTCTCAAGCGTCGGCGGATGGACGCTCTTCAGGAAACACCGAGGTCTCCTCAGGAGCAGCCACTGGTTCACACAGATGAGGAGTCTGCTACAGAAATCACTCAAATGGACGTTCAGACCTGGTCACTGCAGGGTTCGTCCGAAGAAGTCGACAATGTGTCTGCAGGGGAACGCCAGGATGGTGCCGCATGGACGGAGGATGGCTGGCACACGGTTTTGACACGCCGGCAAAAGAAGAACCAGAAGAAAAACCAAAAAAAAACTTGAGTAAGGAAAGCTTGGCGGCCTCGTTGTACTTCTGGTCGTGTGAGGTATCTGCTTCTCCGCTGATGGGAAATTGTGTAGCGAAAGTTTCTGTTGGCGCTGTTTTGTAAGTGCAGCGCATTTCGACAGGCGTGTTTCGTCGTGAAGAGCTGCTAATACGGATGACGGTCTTTTTATTCGTGATTGCGAAAAGCGATGACCAAAACTTCCCGGGCTTCACTTACTTTTCTTAAAAGAGCGAACACGTTGTGGTAAAGCAACGTTAATGAAACTCGTGTAATAATGAAGTCAACAAACATATAGGAGACATTAATTGTACTGTCGTAATTGTATTGTAGTAACTGTGGCATAAACGCGAAGAAAGTAAAATTGAAGAGAAAAAAACAACTATCCGTCAGCCGGGGCCGAATCTGCTACCTTCGGATAACGCGCTCGGTTGCTCTACCAATTAAACTACAGTGGCAGACGTCTTCTCGGCCATTTTTTTTTTTTGGGGGGGGGGGGGGCATTTATGAGCGTGTAGACCTTTGAGTGTTCAATCTTTAGTAAACCACAATAGAACATATCGCAGTCTCATGTTGCGACACAAGAATTCACGTGGGGATATTGTGCAAGTTTACAAATAAATCCGTCACCACTAACACCAGCAGGTGCTTTCGATCTCTTTTTCTTGTCACCGTACACTTGCCGGGTTACAGCCTTTTCTAGAACGTCTCTGTTTTTCTTTTCTCTTTTTTTTTTTGACAAAGAGAGGTCGCGCTTCAAAGATGGGATCAAAAGGCACGCGGTGCTAGGCCGAGAACGTTCGAAGGTCGGCGAATTCGACACTTCCCGTGCCATTTGACACGGTTTGCGCGGTAGACCCAGTTTAACTTGCGGTTCCTTTCGTGAGGCTTTTCGATTCGATCGCCCCCATTTTCAGTCGACAAAACACTCCGGGCTTCTTCAATAGGTGCACCGCCAGTTCAGCCGCACACGTTCTTTTTTTTTTTTTTTATCCACTTCCGCGCTACCCTATGTAACACGTATCTGAAAACGGCGTCAATGGCGCGGCCTATGGCGTTCCCACAGGCGGCGACACAAAAGCAGCGAGAAAGCGCCGCAAAGCGACCGACATCCGTGGGCTCCTGGGTAAAAGCAATCTAAAGCGTTGGTAAAAAGCTCGCGCTCGATGCTCCCACAGAGCAGGGTGGGGAGGGGACGATGCCAGAGGGAGATGGATAGACGACGCCCCCTTAGTCGATGCGAGAGCAGAAGAGCTTGGAACCTGCGCGAAAGAACCATCGCTGAAGCGAGCGAGTGGAGACGAGGGCAGGGGGGTTGACGGGACGCTTTAACGACTTTTCGATACGCTTCTCGGCTCGCCTCTTCTTTTTTTTATGCTGCCTAGATATTTCCGGGCTTTCTTTTTTTTTCTTTCGTTACATCTTTCTTCGTTGGATTCGGTCCACTACGTTCTGTTCGATGGTTTTTAGTTTCATCGGTTCGCTCTGCTTGGGCTCTATCCCCTTCCCCCCTTCCCCCTTCTCCTCCCGCTGTAGTCACTTCATTCAATGGTTCTTGGATGTTTTTCTCGACGCTTTTCGGCGTGTCTTCGACCATTTGGCTGGCTTGTTTCTTGTTCGATCGTCTCCTTTTCCTTTATTTTTCTTCTCTCTTTCGTATCATGCGGACGTGGTTTCGTCGGTGTGTGTGCGTTTGGTGTACGGTGTGTCCGTACTTCCTTTCTTTTGGCTCCAGTTGGTGCCGCTTCGATTCGTTCGTTGAAGGAGAGAGGGAGCGTCATAACGTTTCTCGTTCGTATACCCACACCGCCTTCCTTTTCCGCAATGTGTGTGATCGTCGCATGTTCGTAGCACGCATTTGTTGCAAGTTCTTCGCGTATTTTTCTTGATTTTGTGCATTCTCGGCTGCTCGTCTCGAGATTTGCCCGACAACGCGGTGTTCCCCCTCCCCCTCTCTCCATTCTTTTTCTGTCTGGTGCCGTGGTATCACATTTATGTTATCGCTTGGCTCACCTTCTCCCAACGCCGCCGCCCTTTATTCATTCTCTTCCCCTCCCTTAGATCCCGTCTGTGAGCCAGAGGTGTCCGCTGCACTGTATAAGTGTTGTTTCTGTTGGAACCCACGGGGGCGAGCGAAGATGGATGAAGCGTCTCCCGCCTTAGGGCTGCTTTTCTTATCTCTTTACGAGCCTCCACCCTCCGGTGTGTGAGGATTTCCCTTTTTTTTTTCCTTCTTTCGTTTTATTTATATTCATCTCCTTCTTTTACAGGGCGTGGAAGGAAGTCTCCAGATTCCTTGTGGCATGTTTGGATGTCTCTTTTGAGCTCCCTATTCTACCGCCAGACGGTTGCTTCTTTTTTTTTTTTTGATTCCTCCATCTTTCGTTAGGGTTGTCGCGTTCGATTTCTCTTCTTTTTTTTTCGCCTCGTTTATACCGCCCCGCTATCACGATGACGGCAGGGTTAGCGAGCGAGAGAAATGAAGGAAGCAAAGTAAACAAAAATAAAAAGGGATATTCCAGCTCCTTCTCTTGTGCAAGGGAGATTTCTTTTAGGACTTCCTCGTTATTTTCTTAAGAGGGCCCGTTTTCGATATCCGATTAGGAAGAGAACTGCCGCCCTCGTTTGGCAGGCGGTGGGGCAGCGCTTATACTCTAGTTTTTTTTTTTTTTTGGCCCCCACTCGTTCCCTCCCATTGCCCTGCGTGCTGTAGGGCAAGCTCTATCTCTACCTGTTTGTTATAGTCGCGTGCCCCTGTACTGCTGTTGCGAGATTATTATTGTTGTTATCGCCGGTGGACCCATCGCTGCCTCCGTGAATGCGTTGGTTGTTCTCTTGTTTGTTGTATATGCGCTACCGCTGTTGTCTCTCTGTCGCGCGTATATTGGCTTATCCTTCCCCATAAATGCGCCGGCGCTGTTTCGAACGCTCTCCCGCTTACGTTTTTCTTGCAGCGTTCCCGCTTATTATTTCTTTTTCGCTCTTCTGCTCTATTGTTTCTGTTTTGCGGTGCATGGCGCCGTTCCGCGGCGGTCTCTCTATGGACATTGCCTATATATGCCTTTTCTTTGCTTCTTTCGTCCTCTCATGCATAGGCACTGCATCGCATCTTCATAGAAGTGAGTAGCATTTTCTCGTGTTTCTTCCCCTTTGCCCCGCATTACGCCTCTCGTTCCTGCTCGTTTTTTTTTTTTTTCTACTATTCGTCCCCGAGTATCGCCGAGAGTTCATTTCGTTTCGGGCTTCGCTGCGGTTCTCAGCGACGTCGGCCCCTCGCTACTGGCCCGTCGATTTGTATTCATTACTACGCAGGCTGGCGCCGTACCGCGAATTCCGTTGGCGCGTTTAGTGCGACGGACTCGTGTGCTCCGTGGGTAACGAGCTTGCTTTTTTAGTTATATCTTTGTTCATTCTTAGTGCCTGGTTATCTCTTTTTCTGGCACTGTCGTACTTTCATTCGCCCTCTCTATTCCTTCATTTTCTCCTTTGCGATTTTTTTTGCATTTTTCGTTTGATTTCGTCTTGCCTTGGTTCCGCGTTTATTACTCGCGGAACTGAGCACAGCTCCATTGGTAGTGTGACCGCCCAGCGGCCGTGGCCGAAGTACCGACACGGTGGCAGCACCGAGCAAGTCGCTGGATTGCCCCGTACCGTGCACTTCCTCGGCTTTCACTGGAGGGAAACTGCCTAATGAACCGCTGTATTTAGACCTACACAATTAAGAACTACATCATTATTATCCGTGAGTTAGGTACAAGCGGAGTTGATGAATTTTTCACCTTAAACGCTTTTTCTCCTACTTTGTCCAAGTGAACGCGCTGAAAAGGTGCACCGGGGAATTCTTGAAAATATGAATGTGATCACGGAGCACGTTCTCTAAATCACTTTGATTCTGGGTATATGCAGCATCATTTGTCACCAAAAAGCTAGTGGAAGCTGATTTTGGAATTTAGATGTAAGTTTATTGCCGCGTACTGCATGCGCAACAATTTTGGCTGGCTTCTTCACGGGAGCTTCGTCTACGGATCCCCCCGTCGCGCTGGTCTAGTGGCTAAGACACTTCGCTAGCTGACCCGCAGGTCGCGGGGATCGAATCCCGGCTGCGGCGGCTTCATTGCCGATGGAGGCGGAAATGCTGTAGGCATGTGTGCTCACATTGGGGTGCACGTTAAAAAACCCCAGGTGGTCGAAATTTTCGGAACCCTCCACTACGGCGTCTTTCATAGTCATATGATGGTTTTGGGACGTTAAACCCCACATATCATCATCATCGTCTACGGATCGGTGGCATTGTCCGACCGTGCACCACAAGCGTTGTAGTGCACGTGTTACGTTTTAAACCATTGATTGACTTGGCGTGCGGGTTGACAGATTCGTTTTGTACCCGTAGCTATGCACTACAAGATTGCATGATGACTTGTTGTCGGCGGCGTGCTGTTTTGTGTCTGTGTGGCCTTTCCAATCTTTTAGTGAACCTTCAGACTAAACATCTTGTAAAATTGGCACTATACGTGTTGACGTGTGGTCTAGTACCTATACGTGTGGTCTAGTACCTTAGCCACTAGACCACCACGGCGGGGCGCAAAAGAAACCTTTAGCACGCCTCTCGGAATCGTGATTTCTTTTATTTCTTTTTTTTGGGGGGGGGGGGGTACTCTTATTTACGTGTGGCATGTTGATTTTCACGATGTAGTGCTCGAAGTTTTCGCAATCTTGCCATATTTATTTCGCTCAGGCAACTGCAGGTATAATCTTTATAACCGAGTACATATTCTATCTTTAATGTTAGTGTATTCAAAGAAATGAGAGGTGCGATAGGGCCCCCTCTCTCGACGCAAAGCCGATCGATTCGAAACTTCGCGAAAGACCGAATGTAAACCCATCTCCCGCCTTCAAAAAAAAAAAAAATAAAGGAAAGAAAGAAAGAAAGAAAAGAAAAAAAAAGCGCTCGGCGCAAAGCATTTCCCGCGGAGGCTTCCTTTTTATACCTCTGCGATTCGTGTGTTAAAGGAGTCCTATATAACGTTTACGTTCCACGGAATGAGCGCGGATAAAAATGAAGCTAAACGTGTCAAGGGATGGGGTGACTAAGGGAAAAAAAAAACGTGATGCGAGGTGTATCAGAACGAACAGCGGGAGGCTAAGACGAAAAAAAGAGAGAAAGAAGGGGGGGGGGACGTTATAGGTCCTTCGTATACACCATACAAAGCACGCTCTTTGCGGCAAGGAGCTATGCCGCTGAATCGATCTGACGCGTGCGTTTTATGTCCCTCGAGAAAAGAAGCAGAGCCTAAGGTTAGTTCTGATGTATATATGGGGTGGCGGGGACGCAAATACATAGAAGGAGGTAGCGAAAGGCCTTCTCGCTACGCGTTTGTTGCTTGTTTACGTCAGGAGGCGGCGCTCGGGCGCCTTTTTGCGAACGTCAATCCGTTTGGAAACTGTATCCCTATTCTCCGCGAAACTACGCGTACGCTGTAGCTCTCTTTTCTTATTTGACGTAGCTGCCTCACTCCTGTCTTCGACGACCCCCGCCTCCCGCCAGCTTTTTTTTTTTTTCACTTCACGTTTCAACCGTTTCGTATTGCTTGGATAGAATCTAAGAGGACGTCTATTTCTCTCGGCTCGACTCCCATACCGCGGAAAGAGATTGCGGCCCCATGGCTGGCCCGTCGCCAGTTTCGGAGAGCTCTGGACGCTGAAACGAGTTTCGTTCGGGGGCCCGTTGTAAAGAAGTGGTGAGATGCGGAGGGGGCCGTGCTGGTGGTGACGGCCGTTTCCGCTTTTCCGACTGCGCGCGTGTGGCCTCGACAGTAGCGAGCTTGCATTCTGAAATGCACGCTGCGGGGACGCTTATTTTTTATGCTCTCTTTCTTGCGCAGTTCGTGCTCCATACGTGAATCCTCGATGATGCGGCTGGTTCGGTTTGTTGGTACAACGTTGTTTTGAATTCCGGCGCTCAAAAAAAAAAAAAAAAACGAGGGTACAGAGTGCAGGGTAAGCCGTTGGATGGGCGACCGATAGCTGGCAACGGAAAAGTTTTTTTTTTTTTTTTCACCGACGCGTGCTTATGCTGGGCACATGTCGCATTGCACATGCGAAGTTGGGACCTCTGCGGAATGTTAAACCATATGAGAACTTCACGAAAGACCCGAATCCGATTCCTCAAGGTGAAACGGCGCATGCCCGCTCTTCCCCTGGCGGGAACGTCGCGAAACGCTAAATGTCATAGGAGTCGCCGTGCGTTGTCCCTTCTCGGAGGCCCTTGTTCTGGCGATCCTGGTAGTGCCGGATCACACCACCAAGCTCCCTACCGAAATGGCAGAGGGCGCCACATAAAAATGAAGTCGGGGGGATTACTCTTAAGCATGCGCGGTGAGTGTAGTGTACTGTAGATGTGAGCGACGAGCTTGAATATACCCTCGTGTCGCGAGAATAACGTTCTTTTTTTTTTCTTTAGCGATCTTAGCGATCGCCTGTGCTCGCGTGTTTCCTGTTCGCACTGCAGTTCTCCGCTATATACGTGAATACGTCTGTCGTAGGGTGCTACTAAAACTTGTAGCCGGGCGAGTAGGTTCATAATTGGAGATAACACTGGTGTGCGCAAATATTTACATGACTGTGACACATCATGAATGAACTCGATGCGCCTGTCTCTGTTCGTTCTTTCCGTGTCCCAGTCGTATTAATTTGCGCACACAAATTTTACCTCCGTGTAGGGTGTTCCTCATTTATTGCAAGGCGCCGTTGGAAGTGCTCAATTTTGTCTACCTGTACAGTCCGCCACATAATTAAGCATACCACGGGAGTGCGTGGCAAAACTGCTCGTCTGCGCCGTCTACTGGCGAGCCGTCTGCTGTCGAGAGCGCTGCTGTGACATTACTGTGACCGTGCACTTATCGGGGAAGTGCTGTACACATCAGACGACTCGCCACTGGGCGGCGCAGACAGCAGTTTCGCCACGAGCTAACGTGGTCCGTGTTATTTCGTGGGTGGCTGTACGCCTTGTTTGTTCGCGCGGTGAGTATACGCGTAAGCACAGCGGTAAGTACGGCTGTTTGATTGATGGGCGAGCGTTCTTGATTGTGACGCGCTAACTCGCACGCCTGACGGGAGAGACGCTTTATTTATTGATTTTTTTTATAGCTGGAGTTTTCCGTCAGACAGGCGCAGTTATATACACTATCAGTGCTGAACTTTTTGTGCGCCATTGAGAGCTTCACGCATATTCATCACGGGCTACCTTTTGTGCAAGTGTTATGTTTTGTTACTTCTTTAAATGAGGCCATTGGGTTTATTGCGCCTTAAGTTATATGATACCTATGTCTGTTGATATATGTTTTTTATTTCATCGTTTTGCTTGGCACTTTTATCATTTTTAAAGAGTAAAAGTGCAGCTGCGACTCCTAAAATGCGCGTGGCCCCTCATGAAGCGAAATGCACAGCTGGCTGATTTATGTCGACCATTCCGTCGTGACATGTTTATCACCCCCCCCCCCCCTTAACATTTATTTTATACCCTTTCACGGCGTGTGCGGCGACAAGCGCACCTGTGTGTCTTAAAATGTTTTGCGTCGCCCTTTAAGGCGGCATTTTGCGGTGGCTGATAGCCCGACAAGGTGCCCTTTTCAGTGCATGCGTGCGTGCGTGCGTGCGTATGTGTGTGTGTGTGTGTGTTTTATTCTCACTTTTTTTTTTGACCGAGTGGGGCGCATACGCGCCGAGAGAGAATATAGAGAGTGGGAGAGAGCTGTAAAGACGTGCCAATGCTTTTTTTTCCCTCCCACGTGCTGCCGACCGGGTTTTCAGAAATTAGGTGCCTTTTCTCATCTTCTAACCACTACCACCACCACGTCTTTTCTTCATCGGCCGCCTTGCCATGCACATTTCTTTATTAATCAAACCCGATCCCGTTCTCGCTCCATTAGTCGGTTCAGACTGTCTCCGTGCAGAGGTGCACTTAAATATTTATTGCTCTCGCGTACTTACAACCAGCTGTTCGTTTTAACTCAAAGTATATATATAGATATATATAATATATATATATATATATATATATATATATATATTATATATATATATATATAACGTAGTGTACTTCGCATTGCGAAATGGTGCGTCTTTACGTATAGTGGACGTAACGCGACGTTGTTGTGGTCGCGTGTTAGCGTCAGGAAGAGGGTTCCAATACTATAGGGTAATGCAGCGTTTCTGTAGCGGCATTGACTATGCTTAAATATTACGCTTGGCGATTGATGTACAGTGTGGCTTTACGCTTGCGGTGTCCATTTCTGAGTGAAACTACCACTTTGGAGTTTGCTTTTTCACTGCTGATTATACCCGTCTGTGTGTTATGCTTCGACTATGCAGTTGTACAGTCATATAAGAATAGAGCGTACTTCGGATGCTCTGTTGGTTGCTTAAAATAACGCTGCATATGACAGGAACGGCAAGTACGATTGCATTACTGTGGGCTAAACACCTTGAGGAGCTCATTTATTGGCACACAGTGTAGTCCTCCACGTCTTGCAAATAGATGGTAGACGGTCAGTCATGTAATAATGTTACATACCTGCGTTGCGGTCATATCCACTCCTCAGAGCGTAGAAGTGCGTCACTTCACGCTCTTATCGACACCACTCCTATCGCTATGACGCTTATCTATTTCTGTCACGCGATGAACGTTTACGTGTCCGAACTTTCCTCTGTTTTACGTTTTTTTGCGTTGTTTGTGTTAAGGGATGTGAAATCAAAGTAGCAACAATAATAAAATATCACCGAGCATTTATTTTGTGGTTGAAACTGAATTGGTACCGACTTCTGACAGCTTACCTAAAGCGTGTTCAATTCAAGTAGGTTATGTTACCCTTCTGCCCCGCCCCACTCCACGCCATTCGGTGGCTCCATTAAAGGCATATGCATGGAGAAACAATGAAAATAACGCCGTGCTAATTTTCGTAGTAAATCTTAGTTTATCACCGAGCGGGACGAGTTTCCGTTGCACAGAAGAAAAGTGAAAAGTGAAAAAAAAAACAACTCTCGGAGCGTTTGAGATTTACCGCCGTGTTTATAGACGGGCGAACATATTACATTAAATACATTAGGCACCGAAGAAAAGCTCGCAGCTGAGGGCGTTCCGTGCTTCGCCGCTACTATACGAGCTCATTCACTGCCTACACGTCAGTTAGTTGCGTGTGCGTGTGTGAGTGAGTCAGGATGCTCATCAATCATTCCGGACTTTGTCTGCGCCAAAGTTTCGCGAAGAAACTGACGTCGGTTGTTGAGTTGTGCATCTGTGACGCGTATACTTTCATCGCACGTGCTCGTCGTTTAGCGTTTGGACGTGTTGTGTAGCGCTGCACGCTTTCGCCTTATAGCATTATCCGAGACGATGTGAGCGTTGCGTGCCGCAAGTTTGTCTCATGTTTTTTTTTCTTCGCCCGTTTTGTCTTGCAGTGCAGTACGCGGTCCAGTTCCGGACGTGGCTACATGGTGAGTGTCTTCCCATTCGCTCTTTCTTTTCTTCTTTTTTTTTTTCTCTTTTAACGGCAATGCTGTACGCAGGCAGGCGAAATCAAAGTTTGTCCGTGATCCTTGTGCGTATGTACCGCAGACGACGCACAAGCCCCACGATATACTGACCACTGGTCAACTAAAATGGAATAAGTCGTCCTTGGTCTAAAACTACGTACGTCCCAACAGAAATTAGGCAAATCCAACTGTACTCGCCACTGCTGCTCTAATAGTGAAGAATGGGGGAGGAGTGGACACGTGGATGGCAGACACTATTCAAGGTTTGTGGACAGAAGTAGCCAGTGATTGAGAAAGACTTTAACGAACTGCCTGGATCAGGTCAGTAATAAACGTCGAGATCGCACGTTTCGGTGCCGCTGGTTAGCTGTCTGTAGTTGTACAAAGTGCTGAGTCGGTTTTTTTTTTCGCTTTTTTTTTCTTCATCGTCTGTTTCATTATAGCTTGGCTTAGTTGTACTTGCACAGGGTGCGCGTTAAAAAGAAGCAGTTTGGCTAGTCACTTTGCTAAAATTCGGTGTTAGAAGTGCACATCTATGTGGTGGAAGCAGCGCTTAATTGTTTATTTAGTTTACCATTCAAAATCGCGTGGTTAGGAAATAACATAAGAAATAAGAAGCGACAAATTGATTAACAGGCGCCTATGCGCTCAATTGAGACAGAGGGAGAGAGTGAGAGTCATCAATTGAAATATAGCGTCCACCGTACCAAATGTCAGATGTCAGACATTCGAGAGCTGTGAATATTTGTTCTTCGAGAGGTAGTGGCGGGGGGGGGGGGGAATAAAATGTTGATCATGAGTTGCTGCAGTTGCACGGGTATTTCACAATCGGCATACACTTCTTTGATATTGTCCTCGCGACTCACCAACTCTGTACGGAAATATGCCGAGACATGTAGATGCACAAAAAAAGGTCCTTTTTGAGACGACGAACGAAACGCAGCTTCGTACAGTTTCAAAGCAGCGGGTTCGGCGAAAAGATGACATATCCTTCTCGTTTCATATCCGGCCGTTTTAGAATGCGCCTTCATTTCGCAGAATCATGATTGATGTCGCAAGTTTTGCGAAGGGATTATAATATTTCTTCGATAATGATTGTTACACACGCCTAGGATGTTTGTAACCGCTGGGCATTTCGCTGTATGCGTCAAAGTCCAGCACATGTAGCAATGTGCAGCCGGCGGATAAAGAGATACCATATTTCCATGTACGGCGGGAACAGCATTGATGTAATGTAAAGAAGCAATTAAGAAGCATTGAATCAAAGAAGCTTCTTATTTGCAGCATTGTACTGGAGGAATAGAATAACGACGAAAACACACACACACACACACACACTTTTGTAGCATTAAATGAATTTTGAAGGATAATCGATATCTCGTGACAGGAATTCTGCGTCTTGAAACACGATTTCAGCATTATCGCGATTTTAATATTTCGCTTGACATTGGGCGGCTCGCCTTCGCAGCGAGCTCGCCTTGCTGTCATCTTGCGGTGCGCTTTGCGATCCGGAGAGACTGCGGTGGTCTCGCATATAGGTCAACCAACAGCTTTCCTCTCCGACCGCGTGGAGGCATTGCGTGCGGGTGCGGATGCACGAGGGTACGCGTCCGCGTATGTAGCGATCGGGTTGGAACATCGTGGCGTGGCCTACACTCGTGGCGTTTCGCTCTCCGATAAGGGCAAGGCCGTTGCGGTTGGGCCCTATCTGTCTCCCTCTCTATGTTACCGTCTCTTGATAAGAGACCTCCGTGTAGGCCTCCACTGCCTGAAACTCGCGCGCCACTTTGGTGACGCAATTTATCCCTTCACCCTTCGAGAGCTAAGAGATGGTAGACTTGAGAAAAGGGATGATAAACTCGCAGACACTATTTATACCTCATAGGGCTTTGCATTAAACAGCCTTGAACACATCTCATATCTCGCAGAACGTTGTTTCGATTCCTACACAATATAGGCCTTGCAGCACGCATACGATACCCAAAGACCATCATTCCTCACGGTAATATCTACATTGAAAACAACAACAACAACAACAACAACAACAACAACAACAACAATGATAATAATAATAATAATAATAATAATAATAATAATAATAATAATAATAATAATAATAATAATAATAATAATAATAATAACGCTAAACGTGCGCAGAGAATGTGGAATACAAAAGTTGAAGGCGAAAATTGTTTGTGTGCTACGAAGTTGGTTTTTGTTTATTTTGTATACATCTGGCGTATTGGGTCACTGTTTAGTGCTGGCAACTCTTCTTGAGCCCACGGGCTTATAATGCGTCGGGGTTGCTCACGTAAAACTGTTTTCCGAAGCGGTCTCGGCATTTTTCGCTGCGGAGTGTATAAACACTCCACCGAGAATAAGGAACCTTGGGCAGCCTGTTTGCATAGGAACGTGGGCGTTTGCTTGAAAATAAAAAAAAATGTATGAAAAAGAGGAAGCTTACCGTGACGCGAATCCGGTGCGGAAACCTCGCGAGGCACGAGGTTTCTCGCTTTCTCATTCGTCTTCCGGTGTCCGGAAATTGCGTCAGGGTTCTCCGCGTATCCGGTGCTCCAGCCTCAAAGAAAAGATTGCGTGTGGTGGTTAGAGGGCGGTGGATAGGGGCTCGTGTTGTTGTTGTTGTTGTTGTTGTTGTTGTTGTTGTTTTTTTTGGGGGGAAGAGACAACTTCAAGTGTAAGCTGTTGCTGGGTGCGCAGCGAATCAACAACCCCTCGAGGACCTTTCGCGCGCGTGCGTTCGTGTAAACACGCACATGTATCGGAGCATTGTCTCTTGTCTCGTTGGAACAGCGGGCTACACAGGGGCAGGTATGCCACGTCACGACCTTGAGCGCGCGTCATCGGGAAAACGCGGTCCTTCACTATCGTTTCGATTGCTGTGTGCGCTATAGGGTTACAATAGTGTTCGTGTTAGCACACTATGGAGTGCACATCCGGTATGTCGCGGCACCCCGTAGCAAGAAGTGCAGCATATTAAAGCGCCGTTCCTGTTGCCTTTTCAGTTTTGCGAATATATATATATTAGCGCTGGTGGTGAGTTGAGATATAGGAAGCGCGGCTTTCTTGGAAGCCGCGTTCTCAAGGGATATTGCCTCCTGTGTCCGGTCTCGAGAAAATGGGAAATGCGGATGATGGAAAGAGGGAGAGAGCAAAACAACTGTGATAAAAAAAGGTGGGGGGGATCACGAGCGTGAGACGGGACGACGGTGAATGCGGCGGGCGGCTTTGGCGCCAACGGGCGCCGGATAACCGTCCCGAGAACGCCGGGCATTTTCCTCCTAAGACGGCGCAAATCCCTCGCCTAACCTGGCTGACGTGATCGATCAGGGAAGAAGAAAAAAGAGGTGCGAGAAGGATGCCTCTCGGCAAAGTGTGCGTGTTGTTGGCCGTCTTTGGTTGCGGTGTTGTGTAGCGATGTACTCCCATCCTCCGCCAACTTCATCCTCTTTCTCCCCGCCTTCCTCTGCGCGCCTTTGTGCGGTAGCCGAATACACAGCGCCTCTAGGCGCGCTGGAGATCGATGCGGCTGTTTCTCCGCCTATGGCTGGTGTGTGTGTGCGCGCGCTTGGTATAGCTTTGTACGTGTGCGTGGCTATGACGGCTCAGTGCCCACTGTCGCAGTATGGTCGTGGTTCTGGAGGATCTTTCCGCTGATCCGGAGCCTTTGCGGATGTCATGGGTTGACTAGGTTTTGCTCCGAGGTGCCACAACCCCTCACCCGTGAACGTGTCATTCAGGAAGAAGAAGTGAGAACACAGAAAAAGCCAGGGCGGTTTAATGCTATGTCCAGTTTGCCTTTGTCTATGGCGGAAAAAAAGTGAGGGAGTGAGAGAAAGCGAGACATCGAAGAAATATGGGGACGTTAACCAGGACTGAGTCCGCTTGGCTAGCCCGCACTGGGAAAGGGGAATGGAAAGTTCGCGAAGAGAAACGCCACTTGCCCACGTGGCCGCCGATGTTGTAACGCTTCCGTGCTCGCAGGTGTGCCTGTGTTGCTCTTAGCCCAGACACGTTGTAAACAGTTCTTTGCACACGATGATACATACTTTGTGGCAGGGATGTATGAGGCAAGTTGCGTACTAAGTAATAGCTGGTAATAGTAAGACTCGACTTTCCTCCTGTCTTCGCTGTCCGCTGGCTCATCAGGACCGCTGTTTCATCCGCTGGTTCATCATTGACTTTATTCCGAACCACGCGTCCCATTTCGCACACGCGAAGCAAAAACATAATAGTGAATCGCTTGCACCGTGTTAGCTGCGATGGGTGTGCCGTGATGGGATGCTCGCGTTTCAGCCAGCAACCCCAGATCGCTTTGACCAGGATTTTCCTCTGCGGTTGTCAGGCTGCGCTGTTTCTTGCAAGACTGTTTCGCGATAGTTGGTACAACTGCTCGCGTTTTTATGGACGTCCGTCTTTCGCGTTAGTTGCTGTAGCTGTCAGAACCGTTTTTAAGCGCTGCTCACATTTTGTCGCTTTCTATGAAGATATCTCGGTCACACGGCAACCTTCATCGATGTAAATGCTCTCTAAACACGTTCGCGCGCCATTTGCGAGAGACAATGGGCTGATACATCGTCGTCGTCTATACGCGTTAAAAGCCGAGCGCGCGAGCCTCGCCGGCGTGAAAATGGCTTTTTGAACGATTCATTGTCGCGCCGTGGGGGGAGTGCAGAGGGAGGGAGGAATGGAATGGAATAGGGTGCGCGGCTACTTTGGCTTGCGCAGCGTCAGTTACTTCCTTTCTCTCAAAGCGTAGGCGCGCGTGCGTACGCTTGCGGTGCTTGATACGCATACGCCAATCAGTGAAGCGGCGGCGGCTTCGGGTAATTAAGGGTTGAGCGATGAATTGCAGGGGGCTGTCAACTGAGCAGCCCGGGCCGACGAACTGTGGCACGCGCCCATAGAGAGAAAGAGGGGGAAGTTCGAATAAAGATGGTGACGCGAGAAGGGGTGGGCAGCGGGATTCTGACCGCCTAGCTTCCCCCTCTCTCTCCCACTTGGCATCCGAACGAACTCCCCCCACTGCGGAAGGTGAACGATGCTTTTGTCAGAGAAATGGAGCCACACCCCTCTTTTGCGGCCGGCTCCCGCAGCGATCGCGCCAGGGGCGCGGCTGGCCAGCCGGTCCGGTTAACGCTTCGCGAGAGCCTTTAATTCGATAATGCGCGCCTCATTAAGCTCCGCCGCTGGTGAGTCGGACCACGCGCGCTCCTGTTCGACCGACGCGTGCGCGTGTGTGCGTTCGCGCTTACGCGGCTGCGGGCCACTCCACCCTGCGTGGCGAGTGTATACGCCGAATATGTATGCATTATCTCGGCCCTTGAAGGTGTCGGGCTCTTCGCATCACTCGCACGCCGGCTGGCCGTGAGTGCGTGCCTGAGTCGGAGTGTGCCTTCAGAGCACCCTCGTTGACGCTGCTAGAGGCGCTGAACAACTGTGAGTCTGTAGGCGCCTGGTGCGTTTTGCGTGTTGTTCAGGATGATGATATGTGCTTTATTCTGATTCCACCCTGAATGGTAGCGAACTAGAATCGCCTCCGATTAATCTCGCGGCCTTTAGTGGTGCCTTATTTTATGTTTCCCCCGCAGCTGCTCGTGAACAAGGCTTCGGAGGTAGTTCATCGAGAACGTCAGAAGGATACGTTGTGTTGGCTTTTTGAAGTTATTATTCTACAGAAACGTTGTAAGACTCGTGAGTAAAATGACCCAACTGCTCCGCCGTGGTGGTCTAGTGGCTCAAGTACTCGGCTGCTGACCCGCAGGTCGCGGAATCGGATCCCGGCTGCGGCGGCTGCATTTTCGATGGAGGCGAAAATGCTGTATGCCCGCGTGCTCCTATTTTGGTGCACGTTAAAGAACCCCAGGGGGTCTAAATTTCCAGAGCCCTCCACTACGGCGTCTCTCAATTTCGTATGATGGTTTCGGGACGTTAAACACCGCATGTCAATGAAATCGAGAAAATGACCCAATTTATGTGAGGTGAAAAGCAAAACTAGAAAAGAATGGATGCGATGATAAGCCACGTGCACTGTGGCAAAACAGCAAGAAATAAAAATAGCATACAGCAAAGCGCAGAGTAGACTGTTGCCTGAAGCCGTCTTCCTGTTGCTGTGAACTAAATCCGGAATAATAGCGCATAATTTAAAAAATAAAAATAAGAGTTTTCCATCGTGTGTAAATGTTTTGTTCCCCTAAGACCGTGCTTGTTTCTTGTCAGCTTCTAGCATACTAGACTGCCGTAAGGTTGCGTGGTCCCGTTCGTAAGGCTTAGGAACGGACCGTCTTCCATTGCAAACACGGCGTGCGAGTCTGTTCCCGAGCTTTTCTTTACCTGCAGCCTGATGTTCGACAGTACTTAACACGGGCTACGGTTATCGTGTCGGTTGCGTCCATGTGTGTCGGTGTCTTTTCTTCCTGTAGTTGCTACTTCCCAAGTGTTCCGTCCTTTTCCACGAGCCGTTCCTTTGAACGCCCGGCGTACTTCTTACCACCCTCTGTCGCGGCTCCTTTTTGCGTTATCATCGTTTCGTGCCACTCTCAAGTGCTCTCTCGCTCGGCTCTCCTCGGCTTGTGCGGGAACACTCGCGGTTTATGTAGGTATTCCTCACGGAGGATCTTCCCTGCGCTCATTTTCTATGGAGCCTAGAATATAGTGTATTCTATGCACTATACCTTTACTGCCACAGATGCTTTCTCTTTGGCGATGACCCTCGATGGCGTTGAAGGGTCGTCGTTGTCACGATTATGTTCTAGTTGCTGCCTCGCACTGCGCTTCTTTTATCCGTTGTTTTTTTTTTTTTTTTGCGTGGCCTTCCTCTTGCTTATCGCTTTGTTTATTCTGCTGCACGACCAAGCTTGTTGGTTGGTTAGCTGGACGCGTTTCTGTGCAACACTCGTTCTGTCGCGATAACAAGACCATCGCACGATGTCGAGAGAATAGCAACTAGTGAACTGCACCGTCACATGCTTACGCTACGTTTTCTTTAAAAACATCCAATAAAGATATGAAAGTGTTACTGGCGTTCCAAATTGGTTTCAGCTTTAGAATTCAGTGCCGTTTCCGCGTTGAAGGGGAGGGTAGACACAATGGAAATTCTAATTTGATGAGAGATTCATGTCTGACACGTTGAAAAGTCACACTGTATGCGTTTTGCGTCTTTCTCAATACTATTAAGCACCGGGACTGAATGTTTTTATCTGTCCCGAGCGCATTATCGACCGCAAAATCGTTTTGTTCCATCTCTCTAGGCGTATCAGATTATGGCTAACGTTATTCAGGGGGCTGCATGACAGGTATTTATAGTCGCATGTAGGCGGGTCTCCAGCCGATTGGTTTTTCGTTGTATGTTCTCCACATTGAAAAATTATATGGGTCAACTTCACCACCATATCGGTTTAGAGAATAGACGTAGCTTGGTATAACAATTTTGTTCAGATAGCGGTTTTGCCTAACATTGGGTTTGTGTGTTTGTAACATCCCCTGGAATGTGCATTGCGCAATAAGCGAACCTAATAGTACACGAATCATGCTTTCTCGGCTAATTAGGACAAACCATTACGTTGCTTCCATGATGTTGCATGTTAAGACGTAAGGAAAATGCGGCTTCAGTGATAGTGTGAAATTCAAGAACTATAAAGCAAAATATTTTGCGATATGTTGCGGCCATAATTAGCGTATGTAACGTGGTCCCCCACTTTCTGGTAAGCGACCATATATCCCCCCCCCCTTTTTTTTTTAATTGTGGCTTAGTGCCTCGGTGTTCACGTTTTCTCGCAACTTTGTTCAGCTGTATCGTTTGAGCGTCCGATTGATCTCGTCTGTCGGCCCGGATAACGGCTCTAGTTTTGAGTTCAACGTCACTTGAAAGCCGCTGACTGCTGGAGCCGAAAGCATTCCATGCCTAATATATTCGGTGTGATGTAGCTTTAAGTGGGCGTCGGTATCTACTTGTAAGGCGGACCGCTATCTATGTCACAATCACGCTATACCAACAGCGCACACTGTTGTTTTGCTTATCTCGGAAAGAAACGTTAGTTAGTAAAAGCGATTTATCAAACAACCGAGGCATCGGTATTCCTCGTACGTGGCGACGTTGTACGCTTTGTAGAGTAAAACGTGCGAAGGGGGTGAGTTTAGAAAAGAGCGTGTGCGCAGAAAAAAAATCTATGCGGGCTCGAAATGGGGTATACGCACTTACCGCTGGGTTGGGGAAGCGTTATGCTTCCGTTAAATTGAAGGCGGTGCGACGACTGTCACGAAATGGCGCTCACTGCAGAGCTGCAGGCGAACGCGCTCCATTACGTTTCGTTCTTTTCGCTACACTCGTTCGCGGCGCGATGAAAAATGGACATTGTCGCTGCCACGCCGCCCACAACCTTGTCGCGGTGCAGCTGGCTCGCGAGCTTTCTCTTCTGGGGGCGGCTGTGGAGCTTCGCGCGAGGCGTTCGAAATAACCGCCCTTACAGTCTCTTCTTCTTTGTTCGCTTCGTTTTTTTTTCGTACTCTGCCTCGCTTTCTGGCTTTTCATTTTTTTTTTACAAGATAACCAGAATAAGAGGGCACTCCCGACTCACGCCCACGGCTCTTTGGCCCGCCGGGTCCATTTGTCAAAGTCCGCGTCCCTCTCCGCACCATCGGCCTGAACGAAAGTGTGTGTGTGTGTGTGTGTGTGTGTGTGTGTGTGTGTGTGTGTGTGTGTGTGTGTGTGTGTGTGTGTGTGTGTGTGTGTGTGTGTGTGTGTGTGTGTGTGTGTGTGTGTGTGTGTGTGTGTGTGTGTGTGTGTGTGTGTGTGTGTGTGTGTGTGTGTGTGTGTGTGTGTGTGTGTGTGTGTGTGGTGTGTGTGTGTGTGTGTGTGTGTGTGTGTGTGTGTGTGTGTGTGCGTGCGCGCGCGCGCGCGCGCGCGCGCGCGCGCGCGAGCGAGCGAGCGAGCGAGCGAGCGAGCGAGCGAGCGAGCGAGCAGGCCCCGGGAAATGTGGGGCGGGATAGGGTACTGGTGGAGGATGGCGGTTAGGGAAGGTCAGTTAGGTCTTACCACCGTCTTGCGTTGTTCTGCTTTCGCATTGGTTCTACTACGCTGACGTCGGGGCCAGCATTGAAGCAGTGTGCCACGTATACGCGTCGTTAGGATGACCGATAGGTGGACGAATCGGTTTAGGTTGAAAGTCTAGGTTATGTTGGACGAAAGAAGATGTACACTAGAAACGACGTAATGACAGCGCATGTCCTGTTTTCTTCTCGTTCCTTGTGTGCTTGTTGGTAGGCGATGCTTTACGACCGTCCCGTGTCATGTAAATATACTTGGCGCTTGCGTCTTCTCTGTGTTTGTGCGTGCAGCTTTACATTATCGTTCGTTGCTTTCGGCGTCGTGTTAAAATCGTTCTTTCTTATGTGTTCCTCTGCGGTGACCTTCCTTTGATATGTTTTTTTTTTGCCCCTCAGTCTTCTCGTTTTCCTTGAGTTTGATTCCAGCCATATTGCTTCTTGTCTGTAAACAGCCTAGCGAATCGTAATCTGATCACCTGACAACATCTCGCCCGCCGTAACATCAATTTGTTGCAGTATATATGGAGCAACCTGATCTTCATGGCTGTGAAGTCGTTATCTGTTGCGCTTCGACGCGTCCGTTTGTTCGAGCGTTTGGAATGGTGCCGGGATAATGATTACGTTGCCGTCGTTTTGTATCGCTGCTATCCGTCTTTACGTGTACACTCCGCACGCTGACGCTCAAGAGAGAGAGAGAGAGACTTTATTAATTTCTGGCAGATTGCTGGGATGGGCTCCCACCTAGGGGCCAACGGAGAGACCGTGTCTCCCGGCAGCTTCCTTGGCCTGCTGGATCGCCCAAAGTTGTTTGTCCAGGCCCGAACTGAGCAGCGCAGTCCGCCAACGCGCCCGAAGGTCTTCATTGGAGGCCGCGACCCCAGAATTTTTTACTAATGCTGGACATTCCCATAGGATATGGTCGAGAGTGGCTCTGGTGGTACAGTACTGGCATAGATTAGAACTATAGACGTCAGGATATATGTGGTGCATGATGACAGGGTTCGTGTATGTGCGTGTTTGTAGCTGTCGCCACTGAACGGACTGGGCCCGATTTAGCTCAATACCACTTTATTTTTGCATGTCCGCTTTGGTGATGTTGCTCTTGTTACGGTGCACGGTTTCTGGCTTTAAGGTCGCGGGGGCGTCGGTCGCATTTCCAAGGAGGTGGAATGCTGTATAGAGGTCAATATGCTGTGCGATGTCAGTGCTCGTTACAGAACAGCGGAAGGTGGAAATTTCTAAAGCGCTCTGCTATGGAGTGCGTCATAATCATATCGATATTTTGGCTCGTAAAACGCCATATTATTATTATTATTATTATTATTATTATTATTATTATTATTATTATTATTATTATTATTATTATTATCATTATTGCAAATCCGTAGAGTAGCCTTTCATGTGCTGGTCGCCTTTTGCGAGTTCTGTCTCGCGAAAATGTCAGCGAGAGTCACTACTTCCATTCGTGGCATTTCTTTTTACATAAGCGTAGTTCTTTGCACTACGAAGCGGTGGGTTCCGATATGTCTCGACGATATAGTTTTTACAGTCGTCGGGCAGTGAAGCGCACTGCGTCTCCTGCTGACGCGTGTGCCATTTCACATGTCCCGTGGTGCCGTCAGTTTTTTTTTAAGTGCGGATTCCTTTAGGAGGTTTGGCTGTCGTAAGCTGTAGGACCACGCTGTCGTCGCACGCTCTCGTCGTCGCTCGGCGTAAAGCAGGCAGAAGATGTGGCACGGCCAGCTGTAGCATATTGAGCCAGAACTCCTGCCTAAGAAAAGTATTCTTCCTGTTATTATTGAAGCTCTAAATTATAATGATGTATGGTATTATATAAATGGTAATGAAATGATAGGTTATTAATGATATATAGTGTGGACTTTACTACACTGTGGCTATGGAAAGGCAAGAGAGACCGCGTATAAAACGAGGACACTAGTGAGGAATAGAAAGAAAAATAAGGTAATAAATGCGAACTGAATATAAATCAAAACAAACAACAATGACGAAAAAATACGGGAATGTAGAACATGTATGCCAGAGGAGGAAAAAGAAAAGTGTCAATTGGAGAGAAACCAATTCGCCCTTTTCAGTGAGAAACCAATATTGGCGCCACTGTGGCGGAGCGGCTTTAATTTCTTCTTTTATTTTTGACCTCTCTTTCGCCGTGGTGGGTGTTTCGTGGTAATCATTTTCGTTGACGGCACTTCTGTCCTTCATTTCCAGGGTAATGGTCGCACGATAATAATAATAAAAAAAAAACTGCAGCAATTCTTTTTTTTTAACACACTCCAGAAGCCGTTTCGCGAGGGCCACACACAGCGCGCGGCTGCGACCGAGCGTCGTATATTCCGCGTAACTGCGGTCGATGATCTCCGCTGAAGTTCGCTTTAAATGGCGGTGCCCGTCGCCGCGGATGTCGTCGCCGGAACGCGAACGTCATCGTGCGCTGGGGCGGCATGTATTTCAATTTTATCTTTCGTGCTCTATTGCTAGCCCGCATATGAATATCAGTGCACTTATATAACCTTCGCCTTTTACGTTCAAATTTTGATGCCGCATTATCTGCTATTGCTTGAGGTGTGAAAAAAATAAAGCATTTAATTTTAATTACACAGATTGCGAATGTTATCTCAGGAAGTCCGCGTTTCATATATTAGAAGCGACCCTTGCGGTTATCTCGCAGTATTGCATTAACTTCAGTTCGGTGATGAAGGTTCAGGACATTCGTGCAAGCGGCGTTTCAGTTAGTCACGCGCCGAGATTTGACTTCTAGATTTAGTTTAATTATGAATATATATATATATATATATATATATATATATATATGAATGAAAACCCACGTGGGCATACTTCTTGCTACCGGTATTTTCGGCTGCTACTAAAAAAATTGCATCGGAACGAAGAAGAAAAGAACAATGAACTTGAATTATGAAATTGGCACACTTGTCGCATCATTTCACATGAGCTATGTGCAGTATGTTTGTGGGGTTAGCCTTAGTTAATGCAAGAAGCATACCGTTCCACGTACGTATAACGTGGCCTCCGCGACCAGCTCTTGCAGGAGCTAATCGCGCAGGCAACGCGTGTACGAACCCTACTTGTGTATGGGTAAGTTGTACGCCGAAACAGCTTAATGCCGCCGCATCAGCTGCAGCGACATCGCAAACAATGCAGTGAGAAATCGAACAAGAACGAGCTGTGCTGTCGCCCGCATTGTAAAGATGCCCTGTTAAAACGTATAGATAGAGCTTTACAACACTGCGCATAAGCGCTCGTGTGGTCATGCCGAAGTAGGCGATGGATATCGGCGCGCGTCCCATTCTTTTCCGTTGGAAATGACATGGCGCCGTAGACCGGGAGCCAGATTTGTAAAAACGGGCGGGCGAACAAAGACAACTCCGGAAAAGTCGCCGAGGAAAAAAGAAGAAAAAAGAAGGGCGAGAAAGGCGAGGGAGCGAGGGTGAGTTGTACTCATTCCAAGCGAAGAAAAAAAGACAGAAGAGAGAAAGAGAGGTCTGTAGACATTGGAATCACGACGGTGAAGAGTAGGATATGGGGAAACGAAGGAGAGAGAGGGGACCACCAGGGCATCCAACGAGGCGGAAATAAAGAGAACGTGCGGGGGCAGGGACTCGCGGCAGAAATCAATTTCTCGAACCCAGCACTTTGTCGACAGTTCGTCTTCTCGTCGTGTTTTTTTTTTAAGGTTAGGGAAGGGGGGGGGGGGTTGGTATATGCGCTCGTTTTTCTTTTTTTTCTCGCCAGCGTGTGTGTGGCGTATAGTCCCGTCCTCCTCTCATCTAGTTTGCTCCGTTTCTTTCCACCGTTGTATCTTGAATTTTTTTTTTCTCCCGATCCAATTCCCCGTCCTGTTCTTCTTCGGCCGCTTCTCTTCCAGATTCGCCGGGGTAAAAACGATGAGCGGCTGCAGACGAAGGGATCAGAAAAGAAATGAGCTGGCGCAGAATTAGAGGGGCGAGAAAGAAAGATGAGGAAAGTAAAAATAAGGGCATCGAGGAGCGCGGCGAGATGACTGAAAAGGGAGCAGGGGGAGGTTTGTTCGCTCCGGCGGATATTTGACGATTATTTGTGCGGGAGATTGTCTTCTGGGTGTCCCCGTTATATTACTTCGCTTTTTGTTTTCTGCAGTGGAAAGTAGTCTCCTCGTTGCATTGCTGTTCCATTTCTCTTTCTCTCTATTTCTGTTTTCACTACCATTCGCGCTACTCTATACCAAGTTCCCGTCGGTGTTTAGCTATCTTCTTTTTCTTCATTTTTTTGCCCCTTCGCAGCGATTCTGCCCCGCTGCTTCTGATCTCTGGGTTCTTGTCCTTTTTCATCATCTTATGATGCTCATGTGCATTGCCCATATTTCTTTCTTTTTTCTTTTGTTTTCGTTTTAACTCTCGCCCTTTCGCACACGTGACTCGTCAGTCTACGTTGTCCTTTGCTGGCGTCACTCTCCTTTTGGGGTGCTTCATTTGACGCCCCTCTTTTTTCGCAGTATTGTCATTGCGACATTGTGGCTGAAGAGCTTGCTTTTGTTATAGTTTTCGTTTTTTTATATCTATTTACTCGTGGTGGCAGTACTTTTTTGTGACCGGCCCATGCATCCTTCATTTCAGAGCGTGTTGACGGCACCACTTATCTGTGACATGAACATACATAATGTCGCGCCGTCCTGTTTTCTATCTGTTTTTTTTTTGTTTGTTCGGTAGTTCATACGTGAATCCAAACCGACTCGCCCAACTTTCCATTGTGTGATATAATAATAATAATAATAATAATAATAATAATAATAATAATAATAATAATAATAATAATAATAATAATAATAACCGTTGGTCGATTGATTCGCGAGGCGTCAGTGTCAGCCGCTCAAAACGCGCAAGATTGCTGTTCTCGCGTTGCGTGTCGTGCGCAGTCTTGATCAACATACCCGGTAAAGCTGGTTTCTCCGCACAAAACTGCCGTATGAAGTGAAGCCAGCTTTTGAGAACGCGTTTCCATGGGGAGGGATCGCGCGGATTGACACGACATGAAATTGGAGTAGAGTGTTCTCGCCTTCCGATTGTTATAGGCAGATGCATAAAGAGCCGTGGAATTTTCTTTCTCTTTTTTTTTCAATTTACTTCTGGATGCTAGTGGGGATCTAGTACATGCCTGCGCACGACATTTATATCCGTTCACCCCAAACGCTACATACAGCGTCTCCTGAATGGCCTTGAGCTTAGGGTTGATGGGGACGTGATGCAATGGGAAAGTGACGATCTACGTTCCCGTCTGTCCCTTGTCGTCGTCTTTGCTCGCTTGTTCTCGTCACTTGGCGGCTGCCGTTATTTCCTACCGCTCTCTTTTTGCTTTCCCGTTGTACTTTCCCTGTCATTACATCCGCCAGTCGCAGCGAGCCGCCATCCCCCGCCACCGGAATTGTCTCTTCCGAGCGTCGGGAGACAAGTTGACCGGGAGCATTGCCGATTTTCCTTCCCCTCATTTTTTTCTTTTCTTTCTTTCACCCTTCTCGATCGGATGGCGACATCTCTGATATCTGGCGCCATCGTTTTCTTCGTTGAGCATCTTTTTTTTGTGTGTGTGGGGGTGACGTGTATGCTTTTCGCGCTGCGTTTTTCTTGTTGTTTTCTTCATTTTATTCCTCTTCTTTTGCATTTTTCTTTCTGCTCTGCTTCAGTGACTGTGGTCTTGTTTGGCCTGCTTCGTTCTTTCTTTTCTTCTTTCTTTCTTTCTTCACGTCTTCCTGCTTCTTTCGTTTATTACTTCGCGCGGCTTCTTGTTGGGCCGTCGTTGTATGTTCCGGTTGAAAAGCCGTCGCGCGTGTATGTCGTGTGCGGTAGGGCGCGAGTGAAACCGTTGCAAGTTCAGGAAGGGGTCTGAGAAACAACGATAACGTAAACGACAACCGACTGCGACGTTGGCGGAGCGCGCGCTTCTGCAGCGCTGCTCGACCGCCGCTGCATACCCCTCCCTGTCAGCGTCGGCAAACGTCAAAGGAGTTTCCAGTCGAGGCGTTTCGGTTTTGGGGGGAGGGGGGTGAGGAGGGGTGGATAGAAACGGCGTGTTTGCCGATGACTCCCTCGGCGCTGCACGCGGTTACTGATTGCCGTTGCTCTCTCGCGCTCTCTGCGTGCAGCTCGAGTTTGATTGCGGCTTCTGAGTCGCGTGCGTGCTGTAATGACGGCCTTTCGTGACGGATGTAACTGAGCTGGAGGAGTGATACGGAGACCGTCGACTCTTCTGTCTCCTTTCCCTGTATCGCCGCCGGGATATCCGGCCTCTTCTCGCATGCTCTCTCTTCTTGAATCAACTCTGACACATTTCGTAACGCTTGAGGATGTGTTCCGTTTCTCTCTCTTTCTCTCTCTCTTTCTCTCATTTTTCTTATATGTCGGGAGATCGGGGCAAATTTCCCGTAGACAGTGGAAAACGGAAGGCGTGCATCAGTTCTGTTTCTTCTCTTCCTTCCTTTTCAACCAGTGTGTGTTTTGTTTTTTTTGTTTTTTTTTTTCATTTTGTTAAACCTCGTGTTGTTCTTGGTAGCGGCGTCGAAGCATAAAGGCTTGTGCCTTTAGTCTAGCTGGAAAAGCGAATGCTGACGCCGTTGCCGTTTTTTTTTTTGGCAGTGCTTTGATGACGGTGTAGGTGGCAAAACGGCAAACATTGTTTAAATTTGACATTACGCGTGTACGAATGGCACTGTACCGCATGTGTATGCAGTGACAGACAAATAAACAAACAAGGAAGCAACAAAAAATAATACCCAGGTCATCAGCAGCGTGGATGAGCAGAATACGTTAATAACAAAACTACGCGGGAAAATGGTTGTGTAGCTATTTACGTACAAGAGAACGCGTTTTTGTTCTGGCGTTCTTTTTATCGCCACATAGCTTGCTTGCTTCTTTTCCGTTTCATTTTAATGCTATCCTTGCGTTAAAACATGATTTTTCTGTGTTGTGTTCTATGCCCCACCGCGGTGGTCTAGTGGCTAAGGTAGTCGGCTGCTGACCCGCAGGTCGCGGGATCGAATCCCGGCTGCGGCGGCTGCATTTCCGATGAAGGCGGAAATGTTGTAGGACCGTGTGCTCAGATTTGGGTGCACGTTAAAGAACCCCAGGTGGTCGAAATTTCCGGAGCCCTCCACTACGGCGTCTCTCATAATCATATGGTGGTTTTGGGACGTTCAACACCACAAATCAATCAATCAATCAATCAATCAATCAATCAATGTGTTGTGTTCTAGGGCAGTGACAGACAGGGCCATAACGCTGCGAGTTATTGATGAAGGACAACTGTTTGTAATTGTCGCATTGAATTTAAAACCGGGAACTTTAGCGCAAATGACTTACGCGTTCTTTGGAGATCATGTAAGCGTGACTCGTATCAGGATATGTGGTGCTTGCGTCATGCGTCCCCGTTTGTGTATTGTGCCGCCGCGACGTCATTTAGCTGCTCCCGAGGTTCCATGTTTCTAAATGTGACGCAAGGGCCTTTGTTTCATCAAGGCGAAAGGCTGAAGTATATCGTTGCGCAGCCCCTGATGTCGTACGAAAAGCCGCGTGACCTGCGCCGCTAGTGACGTCACGCGGTGACGTAGCGACTTGACATCGCCATCACAACTACACTGATGTTCAAGCTTTGTGACGTTGTCATGACGTAATCGCTAGATATTAGATGTAAACGCCGCCACATGACTTCATCAGCTGACATGGTCATTTAGTCTATGATGATGGGCCGCTACCGGAGGAAGCAGTGGTTTGCTGATGTCGATGGGGGGGGGGGGGGGGCAATTGAATTTTTGAACACTTATTTCTGGCAATAAGTGCGGCCATCGATCGCATGACAATGCATTACCATGTGCGTAGCAGGGTTTTGTTTTGCAAATGTTACGAAGAACGTAACATAATTCATAATTTCGTTAGTGGAAATGCCTTTCTGGCACAAATCTGTTTTTTTTATTTGATGACAACAGTTAAGGCATATTGGTTAATATTCGCTCTGAAACGCTTAGGTTTTACTTGTCTTCCAGTTGCTTCATGTCCAACAACCCTTCCTAGACACCGTAATGAATATGTTAGCCGAAACCTTCGTGCTCAGTAAAGGTATACGCCTGAGTATTTGTCCGTTTAGCTTTTCATGTCTTCACGTTGCTTCTTTATCTTTAGGGCCGCCGGTATACATTTGTGCTAACAGATTGTTTCGTTTCTTTCTCTCTTTCTTTGCAGTGTGATAGTGAGAGCGACAGCGAAAGGGTAAGTGCGGTACTACCACTCTTTATGCGGTGTTCCACCGGTCTCCAACCGGTGTGGGCGCCATCGTGGACTTCGGAGGAGCACACCAGTCATGAAGTTCGGAGGAGCACGCCGCTAGGGTTTCATACGATTTCCCGAACGGCGGGTTTTCGCGTGGTCGTGCTCGTAAGAAAATGCGCTTTCTGGACAACTCTCGCTTTCGGTAACACCGTTCCGCGGGGTAATATAGGATGAAGGGATCGTCGTCGATAATCCGGTCCCTCTTACAAAAAAAAAAACAAAACAACAACGTTATGTTATGTTTCTTTTTAATGAGAAAGTTAAGTAAATGCGTTCGATCTCATTATGATATATGCTCGTCCGTTTTCTTTTTGTTCTTTAACAAATGAACAAAAATAAACAAATGAAAAGAAAGCTCCATGTTTGTTACCCGTTTTTGGTAGTCCCGACGTGTTGCGTAAAGCTCCTAATTAAAAAAAAAAGCAAAGAAAGAACACAAAAATAAACAAATGAAGAGAAAGCTCTATGTTTGTTATCCGTTTTTGGTAGTCTCGACGTGTTGCGTAAAGCTCCTAATTAAAAAAAAGCAAAGAAAAAAACACAGCTACGTGTCAACTCTTTTCCAAGTTCCTTGACTTTTCGAGAAGACTACAACATTCATCTCCCTGACGGAGTTAATGTGTCTCAATTAAAATAGTCGTATACCAGGCAAGTGAGGACTTACCAAAATAGAGGACTTTTTTCGTTGTTGTTGTTTACTTAAGAATGCTGATAGCATCATTTTCTTTGAAATGGGTTTCACACGAGTCCCCGCGCTTGTTCGGTGCACTGGTGCCCCGGGTAGGACAGCGCGGCGTGCTTTACCAAAATGCGTCCCAGATCGGATTTCTCGTGCTTGACCCGACGATGGGCGAATTTGCGTCGTTTATCACGATGTATACCATAAATGGAAAATGTGGAGGAGAAGCCGACAAAGTCAAGTTACGTCGCTGGGCCAATTGAATATTCATGTATGACGATTTAGGTAGCAGAGTAAGTGCAAATAAATATAGCTTTTTTTTCTTAATTACATAGCTCGCAACTTGACTGTCAAATCAAACCTTCCCCCCTTGCTCCCTTCCCACAGTAGGCAAAGAAATGTGCAGTGGGGGATGGGAAAGCATCCCATAGACTCTACGGAACGTAGTTTGCCATAGGTCACGACATCCTCGCACTTCGAGACGAACGCAAGGTAGCTACACTTACCGACTACATATAGTCTACATATCAATCTCTGCCGGCTGCTCTTTGTATATCTGTTATGGCTGTCACTGTTTTCAACTAGCGCGGTGAAGTCAGTCGTTCTATTGGAGGGCGTTGAAACGACGCGTCAACACTTGCGGGACTGCTTTGCCTGTCAGAGCCGGTTCTCGGAAGCGAGGTTGAGCACCTCCTCTTCTTCTCTCGGCAGACATGTGCTCACCTGCCTACATGCAACGTGCATGCATCTGATCGGCGCGTGACAGCTTCCAGCTGGCTCATCAATCGCGAAACGCCGCTCGTCTTGCCGCGTGGAGTGCATATATATATATATATATATATATATATATATATATATATATATATATATATATATATATATATATATATAAACAAGACATGCTTACAAGCTGCCGTGACGAGTGCTCCGTCGACATCACCTTCGATACTCGGCGAAGGCGACGCATATCGTATACGTTTGGGTCTGAACCGGCGTTACCCCACTGTCGCGCAGTGGAAAGCAACTTTATGCGACAGCGGGCGACCATTCGCCACCGATAGCGAACCGTCCTCTTGTTGTTCCGTAATGACTTACTGATCCAGTTTGTTTTTTTTTTTGAAAATTATGATCGTTCTAGTTTATTTTTCGTCATGTTATTGCTCTACGGTTGCACTGGTATGACCTTTTCCCCCCCCTCGCCCGTATGTAGAAGTGAAAAAGATTTCCTTTTGCGTTAACCAGGAATTCCGTTTCATTTCTTAAGTTTACTTGCCATTCAAGATGCCTCGCACTTAAATTAAAAAAAAAAGCCCCTTTCTCTCAGGCGCCCCGAAAACGAGGACGCCCTTCACGAAAGTCTTCTTTTCAACTTGTGCCCTGGCCCTCGAGCGAAGGCCGAGTTGTCGCCTTCGGTCGAGCCGGCAGTTATTGACTTGCAAATGGCCGCCCAGCGCAAACGTTTTGCGCCTGCGCGCCGCGTTAACGCCTCTCTCTCTCTCCGTCTCTCTTCGTGGCGCGCTTCGCACGTTATGCCTTTTGTTCCGCTGTCGCGTACTTGGACGACGGGTCGGACTACTTCGTGGTGCGTGGCATTTTTCTTCTTTTTGTTTGTTTTTAGCGCAGATTGTGTGCTCTTCGTCGTCATTTCTCTCGGGGGGAGGCGTTTGCGTGCGCGCACTGTGAGAAATAAAGTGTGTGTGAGAGAGAGAGAGAGTGAGAGAAGAGGGAGAAACCTCTTTTGTCTATACCGACGGGATTTGAATAGGGGGGCGCCCTAATGAAGAACACACAGGGCGTGCAATATGAGAAGCGGGCGTGTCGAGAGCTCTCTTTTGTGGCGCTCGTTTATGCTCGCGTAATATATCCTTGAGCGCCCGGTCTGCGACGCCCCTTGTAGGCGAAACTTTGCGGGTGACGTGGTGGCAGACCTATTCTCTCGATCCTCGGGCGCCTTTGTGTATTGTTCCCGTTAAACGTGACGTGTGCTACTCTTGTTTTTTTTTTCTCCTTTTGTCTCTCTTGTCATCTCTCATTTTTTTCTCAGTTAACTAACTGGGAGGGGCCTTTCACTGGGGTGTTGTCACTCGAATCCGCTCACATTATTCGCCTATTGTTTCGGTTTAATGGGTGGCTCGAATATCGACTTCTTTCTTATCTTTAGGTTCTTCGTGTTAAGGATATTGTTTTTAATGTTCTCGCTTTTGTGAATGGCGTGACAAAACTGCACTAGCGGCATTTTTCGACATCGTGTATAGATAACTGCAACGTCCCAGTAGATTCGTACGCTAAGTGTACGAATCGCATGCTATCGACGCTCCCCTCTTTTCCTTTTTTTTTAGAGAGTACCGAAGACATTAATTCAAGTGAAATAGAAGATGTATTCCTTTGCAGGCGGTAATGTTGAGATGTAACTTGAATAAGCTGTATAAAGTTTCGGGCCTAAGTACACAAATAATTTAAAGTCGATATTGGTAAAGGCCTAATTGAAAGAAGTTTGTGGAAAGCCGGGGGTCGGCTGCGGCTTGGGTGACCGCATCTTTTAGCACTAGTTAATTTGGCAACCGTTTATTTTACATACTTCAAACGCAACATTCTCACAATAGCAGCTAATTCGTCACTTACTTTTCCGCCGTATTTTCCGAATTCGCTTGGCACCTGCTTGAATTTTTTCTTCGTGTTTCCATTACTGAATTAGTACTCTGTATGTTCTGCGTCAGTATTACCCCAAGTATGTACGTCTCCTCTGTGTGTCCATCGTCCGCCACCCGCTCGCGTTGTGCTTTTTAGTAATGTGGCTTCACTGAAGCACATGAAAGCTTGCCGCGAAGCCCTCTTTCTGAAGGCACGTATAGCAAAACGCGCCTAAATAGACACTACTTGAATCGTTGCATCATTGTCTAGCGCTCGGTTTTCTCTGCGCACGAAGGTAATGGGCGGCTTGCAACGTCTTATTAATATATACGCATATGTACGATTGCTACAGTACACCGATCGTTGTATATCAGATCGCGAGTTACGGTCGTATCCTATAGGTGTGCAGGAGCACATGCCGTCCCGGTAATCCTGTGCAGTAGTGTTGCACGTATGAACTATGCTTGGTTTTGGAGTGCACTGCATGAAAATGCGTCGAGAATATCTATTGACAGTCGTCAGAGACTCGTTTTATCTGTTAATGATTTTATTTTTTTTTTGGGGGGAGGAGTAGAAAATCTCGGGAAGATATTATCCAGGTACAGTTCAATCGAAGTGGTCGTGTGGAGAAGTATGTGGTACATAAGGACTTATGTGGTTTTCAATTTGTTATGCTTACTCAGGTGGTGCCAGGATACTTGCTGAGGGCAACGATATGCGGTTGCTCAAACATTTCAGTCGCTTCTCGCGGCTCTTCTCTTCGTTACAAGATGGCAAGATATGCGCCTTGTCCTTAGCGTTGACCTTCCCGTTATCATCGAGAGGTCAATGAGCTGCTTCTGTTTTTTTTTTTTTCGGCACAGTGTGCCGCAAAAATTGCTTAGGCGGCCGTTAAAAAGGAGGCTGAAGAGGGAAGGGTATTGCCGAGGCGCGTTACGGCTAATACTACCGCGCGCTAGTTTCGCTACCTCCAGCATTCGCCTTTCAATCCCCCTTCCCCCCACCTCACCCGTTAACGGCAGCCCGAACTCCGACCGCGCTCGCTAATTGGGATCGCTTATCTCTCCCTCTCTTTTCCTGACCACGAGTGCTTCCTCTCTCCTCCACTTAAGGTCGCGATTCTTCGCGCCCTCTTCTAATGGTAGCGAGGCCGGTGTTCTAAAAAAGGGCAGCGCCTGCAACCCAGATGCGAAGAAGAGAAGGGGGGCATCGTATAATTCTCGCGTGTACGCTGCCGAGTATGTGTGCACGCTTGTTATTTAAGGCTGTTGCTGACGGCGCAGGGGCTGCGCTTAAGTGATAATCTTATTAATAGCTTCTCGACCCTCTCACCACTCAATCTCGTCGCTTTCGAAAGAAGCGTCGACAGCGACGCTCTCAGGAGCCGCCCGTCGCCTACCGAGCTCTTCGGTTTCTTTACGCACGCGTTCCCTCTTGCCACTTGATTCGGTTTCGTAGAAGAGCTGGCGCCGACGCGTTAACTAAGCTCGATAAGCGACACTCCGCTCTTTATTTGTTATTTGTTTACTTTTTGTGTACTCGATCGAGGACCTGTTCTCTGTTTACGTTTTAATTGAGCTTTCGTTTCCCCGCAAGCGACTGCATGCGCTGTTTGGCGTGGGTAAATAGTGACTCCTTGAGTTTGCTCGCGCCAGCCGATGCCCGTGATTCTCACAATTTTTGAAGCGACGGTATTTTTTTTTCTGCAAATATATAGGCTTGCTGCGTGTGTTGTTATACAATGACGCGGCGTATGCAAAGAAATCGTGTAATAAGCGAACCAAGAACTAAACCCGTTCGCTGCGACATTGTCGTCACCCGATGATATAGTGTCCGCTATATTTTATGTATATATGGAGACGCGCCGCCGGCGGGCTGTGATTGATTGATGTGTGGGGTTTAACGTCCCAAAACCACTATATGATTATGAGAGACGCCGTAGTGGAGGGCTCCGCAAATTTAGACCACCTGGGGTTCTTTAACGTGCACCCAAATCTGAGCACACGGGCCTACAGCCGGCGGGCTGTGTCGCGCGCTCGATGCGATGCAATTAGTTCGTGAGTCGGCCGCGTATTTATTTCGCCCAAGAGAAAGTAATTTTCCTGCTAATTAAACGTTGGGCCAGAACTTTGTGCTGTTTTTCGCTAGCCGCCGAGCGCGCGTCTGCAGACTGTAGCGCTAGTAAGACGCTGAAGGATAAAGAGAAATAAAGTGAAGTGCATAAGCAAATGGCGATATCAGGCGCCACCACCGTCACGCCCCTGGGTGCAGTTGTAAGTACACGTGCAGCACATGGACGACGATCTCGCTTATGTGTACTTCGCAAGCACCGTTGGCGCCTATTTTGCCAACAGGTGTGAGCTCTTATACAGTTGCGCCACCATTTGTGTTGGAGCGAGGCAATAATTTACGTGCACGTTTTGTAACGTCGCTGCTGGCTCATTAGCGCCACGTCTATTTACCTTAATAACCTCCGCCTGCGGGGGCGACGGCGTGGGTTGCGCAGTTAGTTCGGCCGTGTTTCTTTCATTAGGCAGCCATTCCGTGATTAGACCTACGAACCCTAAATGGATACGACTGCCTCTCTCTTTCTCCCCTTCTCTTCCATCTCTCCCTCTGTCTGTCTGCGTCGCACTTCGGCCCTGTATTTCCTTTCATGGGCCTGCGCGCCTTTGAATTTCGGCTGCGTTCGATTTTTTTATTTCGTGACGTACACTCCCTCCCGACTGAAGACATTATTTTGAGCTCGTCATGTGAAGGCATTGCTTCTCGTCTCGGTTAATTGAGAGGCCGTTGCCCCGCCCCGGTGGTCTAGTGGCTTAGGTACTCGGTTGCTGTCCCGCAGGTCGCAGGATCTAAACCCGGGTGCGGCGGCTACATTTCCGATGGAGGCGGAAATGCTGTAGGCCCGTGTGCTCAGATTTGGGTGCACGTTAAAGAACCCCAGGTGGTCAAAATTTGCGGAGCCCTCCACTACGGCGTCTCTCATAATCATATGGTGGTTTTGGGACGTTAAACTCCACATATCAATTGAGACGCCGTCGTACAATTTGCATAGGTCCTTTAGTTGTCCCGAGTAATATGTACTAGATGGAAGAATGTATTCAATTCAGGTGTTCGACTAAGAGCTCCGTTCGTGTTAAGTTTTTTTTTTTTTCAGCCTTTGATAATCACTCATTGTGCTTCTGGGGCCGTTTCCCTGTTATAATATATTTATTAGTCACGTATCATTTAGAGCGGAATTCCTGATATTAAAGAAAGAACTGTTGCACCGGCTTCTGAAAAAAATAATATGATCACTCGGAGTCGTTTCATAGCCTAATAGCACCGAGAGCATTTTACAAGGTCTTAAGATATGAAGAAACGGCGTTTCGTCGCTTCTTTCTTCAGTTGTTTCTTTTTGTTTTTGTTTTTTTACACAAAGAAAGCGATACATTGACCCATGCATTCCGTGACTACTTTGCATATGTAGTCTGGCAGCTTAGACTATTAATGGGGTCAAATAACTTCGCTTCCTATTGTCTCTTCTAAAGGCGTAGTGCACTGAACGGTAACTAGCATATCGCATTAACTCCGTAATACCTTCTCAAAGTTCATAAGTCATCACAATCCCATAGAAACGGCACTGGCGCACGCGCAGTATCTGTGCAGTATGGTTGTAGTACATATTTGTGCTTTTGTGTGCGTGCCCCTTTCAGTAGATGAGAAGCGACCTTCCTTTATATCGATATGGCTGTAGCTCGCTGCAAACATATTTCAATCACGACTTACATATCTATACCCGTATCGCATATAGTTGGAACGCAATACTGCCTGGTATGCGCAGCGTCTTTGTTGAGCCGCCCGTGCGCATATCGGTTGTGCCGACGGCTTGTCTAAGGTTTCGTGCGAAGCCACGGGCGGTTCATAGTGTCTATATATTCATGCACCTTGTAAAGAGCTTCACTGAAAAAAAAAAATGTATACCGATTGCTTCGAGAATACCGTCCATCGTTTGATGTATCCGGTAACGAGCACCGGCATGTGCATTATTGGGTCGTCGCGTTGTCTCATATTGTTACGTTCGCGTATACACTCGGGCGTTTCGTGGACGAGTCATACAGCCGCGGTGCCGATGTCACATTGTCTGCGCGCGGCGGCTGGTTTCTTTTCCCGACTGAATGTCTACGAAGAACGCGCGCGCGCTCGATAGGAATTTAGCTCTTCACGCGAGGTTTCAAAATGCCGTCTTGTTTTGACTGTTTGTGCGTAACTGCGGTGAGTCCTTTGGTATGTATCCCCAACCCAGTTTCATCCGGTTCGCTTTGAAGTTTGAGAGTACAGCGCGCGTTTCGAAGTGGGACTGCTCTGAAGCTCAATCCGATTTTGGTAGTACTTTTCTGTTTTCGGGTTTACACGGAGCCGTTGCTCTGCGGCAAGCGAGGTGTTATCTTTTTTTAGCTGCATGGTCGTCATTTCGAGTGCCTCGGCCCTCCACAATAGAAGTTTTGGGCGCTATACGTATGGTTGCATGCAATGTGATTTTAAGGCGCGTCGTATTGTATACGAGAATAAATTCATATATTTTTCTTAGTAATCTTGCATCCAGATGGGTTTAGCCAGCGCGAAACCTTTATGTTATGGATTTTGAATCTGGCCGCAATGGAGATTGATTGATCGATCGTTCGATCAATCAATTAATTGAATAATCAATCACCTAATAAATTATCAGTGATTAATTGATTGGTTTAATAACTCGTTGATCGATCGGTTGATCAATCACTTCAGCGCTCAATCGTATAGATGTATATTTACTGACGTACATAGAGCCTGGGCGATGTACGGAGTGTAATCATCGCGCCGTGCAACTGTACTGTATAGAGTGTGGCATACGCCTTTCGAACGCATGTATCACTAAGTTTACTGATCTTTCCTTTTTTTCTTGTTTTTGCGCGCCGTGCAATGCGTTCGCGTACGGCATATGTGTCACAATATGTGCAAAGCGTGCTGCTACTTTTCTCGGCGTGCTTAATGTACGATGCAGAGGTGACATAACATCGTTACCTTACGTTAAATAAATAAAAGAAAGCTTGATAAAGAGGAAACCGTGCCTTACGTAAATACATCCTCGTTTTGATAATCATGCATGCGCATATATAAAACGAGTATGGAAAGTGGTTGCGTGGCTGCATTTTTTTTTCTTTTCGCGGATTCTGGCGAAACTCGACAAGAGCGGCAATCGACTCCCGGTGCGTGTGATTCTACGCAGTACCTTCACCGTTTACATTTCACTCGTGCGTAATGCTTTCCCCAAGCTCGCTTGCAGTCGAGCCTGTCGTGTTAGCAACCTGTGTATGTACTATACAAGCAGCTATGTATATATGTACGTGTCAAGAGGAACCGATGTGTTCTTGCAGCATGTCGCTTATGCCGACCTGGGTTTCGCGTCGGATGACACGGGCGGGATGTTGCCTCACTGCGCTGCAGTTCAGTCAACCCTGTGTCTTTGGCTACGACGGCTCAAGCTGACATGCGCCTCAGTTAAGTTTACGTGGATGTGCTTGCGTTTGGAAATGCGTGGCTACGCGGAGCGGCTCTGGTTTTGCAAGGTCCACCGAAAGAAACAAACGAACAAGAGAAGTATGCTTGTTTTTTTACGAGATGCGTGCTTTGTTTGGAAATAGATCGCAGCGTATAACTGAGACAGCGCTATATAACCATAGAGCTAGATGGCACGTTCATTGCTCCAAAGTTAGCGTCCTCTTCATTCTTTGAGATGCGTGCTCAGGGCTGGTCGTAATTGCTCCTGTTTTTTTTTTTTTTCATTTTCCTGCGAGAGCGTTTAGGAGCTCGTCTCTCGCAAATTTCGGTATCGTTGCGGTTGTGCCTCGCGTTGTGAACGAAAAAGCAGCGCTAGCCGTCAATCAAACGTTGAGGTAAGATATAGATACTGGAAGGTGTTTGTACTTGACTTTCCTACGGGGATAGTTTTGGTCTCGACCGAGAAGCGAAAGCAGGCTATATAAAAATGGGGGGGGGGGGGGGGTCTCCCTCGCTGTGGTGGCTGAATCGAGTGGCGCACAAGAAGCAGACAGACACACTGACGGACAGACATGCTAAAATTTTCGTGTTGAAGTATTCCAAAAAAAAACTATCATCTTTAAAAAAAATTGTCTTCATCTCGCTTTTGAATGTGGTGTCGTTGCTTTATTGCCCACTAGGTGGTCGCGTGGGAAAATTGGACATAATGAGGGATGAGGTCTTGTCGTAAGGCGGAACACCACGGCGTGATCCAGGGTACATATTAATTTCCGCTCTGGCGCGCCGCGTCTCCAAATCACGGACGCTCGACCACCTTTCATGTTTTCTCGAGGCACAGCACATTCGCTTTACGGAAGTTGAACGCGATGCTTGCTGGCTTCCTCTTTCTTTATTGCTCTCCCCAAAGAATTCCAGGCTGGAAATTTGTATTGACAAAAAAAAAAGAAAAGGAGAAGTAGCTAAAGTCGAAATAAATGTGATAGCGACATTACTTTAATGCCGCGTGCACCTTTTACGAAAGGCCGCGAGACGGCTTGCAGCAGTAGCCGAGACCTTTGTGGACTCGAGGCTTGTAAAACGTACTGCCGAGTGCATTTTTAAACCGCCGTATTGTAAGGTCACGTTCTACGTGAGGTATAAGGCCATCCGGGCCAAGCTTAAGACGCATCCTTTGACGAGACACATTGGACATAAGCGAGGCTTTTGCCACCCGAATAATGCTCTTTGGGTGAGGTATTATTTGCGGCATTTCGAAAAAAAGAGCACGGAACTAAGGAACTTTTACAAAAAATGGCAGTTGGCGATGCCTTTGACAGCTTCTAAGTCGTGGAAGGAAGAGGCGCGTGCTTGTCGTACTTTGTCAGCCTAAATGAGTGCTGACCTACTATATTGAAGGTGATCTAAGGCTTTTGTGGACGACCACGTCGATGAAGCATGGACGCTAAATGCAGCCTACAACATACCATGAAATGAATTTTTCAACTGTATGCTGCGCAAATAAGCCCCATAAGAAGCACGTACCTCGTGACTTCCACAGTGACTTTGCTTTCCTTTTCGCGCGGTAATTTCCGGACGGTAATTTTAGGAAAGGGTTAAAATGCCGTCGCATATTTTAAACGCTGGTTTTAGAATGCTGTGCGTTTGTTTGCCTGGGGCCAGTCAAATGCAACCTCAATCAGCCTTTCGATCCGAACCTCAACCAGACCATGTTTAACAGTTTGTTTTTTTTCCTGGCTCGTATTCCTAGATACTCGCCATTTATGTCGCCTCGGTTTAAATCGAAATATCTATGGCAGATAGTTCTCCGTTACTTCTCGTGGCATCACGTATGTATTGTCGGCCTTTTAAGTCAGTCGAAGGTCGCAAGTGGCCTGTTAGGCCGATCAGAACTGAGGACGCTGTGGTAAAATCGACAATATGGCCATCTGCGAAATTGTCGTGCGCGAAGTAATTGCTATAGACTGTTGTACCTAAGACGTATACGCGTCCGCCATTTTGGGCTTCCGATGTTTTCTTGTTTTTTTTGTATATTGAGACGGGAATAATGCGGTCACAAGACATCGTATGCGCTAACTCAACGTTTTCATGCGAGTACGACTACCGTAACATTGTTCGTTTATCTGTAAAATGCAACAGCCGAGTGTTAACATTCCAGTATGGCGGCATTGAAACCGATGCGTAAAATTAGAGGGCTTTGCGAGTTGCTACCGAAGTTTTGAGAAAGGAGACGCAGAGTCTATAAAGTGCGTCTCCTTCTGAAGACTTCGCTTACATCTCGCAAAGCCCTTTCTTTGTGGCGTGCTCTTGCTCTGCAAGCGAAGGCGTGTGACGTGAAAGAAGAGAAGAGACGCCGCGTATCGAGGCACCTCGCAAAAAGTGATGCCGCTCAAAAGTGTATGTGTGTATCTTACACAGTGTGACCGTGGGAGCGTCTGCTACCCGACGCACGTGGTTCGTAGTAACCGTGCCAACGACGTCGTCAAAAAGAGCGGTAGCGAGGTATTGTGGGAAGGCCACCAGCAGGTGGACGTTTCCGGTATGTCTTCACGAGATGCGCGCTGTGATTGGAAGTTGTCTTTGACGTCGGCAGGCGAGTGAAATGCGGAAAAGAACGCTTCCAGTCGTCGTCTGCTCGAGTTTTGAACTTTATCGACTGATAACTTCACTTTGCGTGCTTCGATTTCCGTAATTATTGTTGCATTCGCTCAGTAACTAATGCTGCATTTGTTGTGGTGCTAAATAGGGCTGTGCTAAAACTTTCACAGGGCCCCATTAAGAAGTCACCTCAACATGTCGGCACAGGAATAGGGTAAAAATAATACATATAGGGAAAAAAGGAAGGAGAAGGAAATAGTGAAAAATAAATAAAATTAGGCTAACGGACTCATTCGATCCGTTCGCCCAGTGGGCGCCCGAACGGCATCTATCGTTTTATTCAGGTGCGCTGTAGGTTAAGCCATCGTGACTATACGAGCAAAGAAAGAAAGCGTCGATTCATCCGACTCCGCGCAGTCGTTTCATTTCTGAAAGACGTCAGGACACTCGGGCTTGGAGACGCTGGGAGGAGGCGGTTTTCTTCACTCGAGATAACGCCGACTCGGCGGCTTGTCGCCGAAAATGGCAGCTATCTATCCAGCGCCGCGAATGAGGTAAGGAGTGGCTGTCGAGTGGCGCCGCATTCTCGTTGCGGCGGCGGGGCCTTATTTTTCCTGCGCCCCTTTCCTTTTTTCTGTTCTATCTTGGTCTTTCATGCCGTTCTTTATCCTGCGGGGACAAAGAGAAAAGCATGTTACGCGAGCCTTCTTCGAGTCGTTTCTTTGCGAGAGGGTAAGAAAACTCTCACACCGCGGTGAGGCTTTCAGCCCCCTAGCATCCCTAGCTCTGCCCTTGTTTGTCATCTTCGCACTCTTCCGCATCGTCAAGTGTGTTCTCTCGGTTTGGAACAATTTGTGCACGTATATCCTTTGTTGTTTGTACTTTGCTCGGGTTTAAATACGGTCGCGTCGTCGCCAGTGTTCTTGTGCCCAGCTTTTTGTTTTCTTTCCAGTCTCTTTCTTTCTTTCTTCTTTCTTTCTTTCTTTCTT
>WOVY01001929.1:0-104591 GCA_013436015.1 Rhipicephalus annulatus | reverse complement strand
ACTTCGTCGTCGTCATCATCAGGCATCTACTTAGCCCGTGACATTACCCGCCGGCGGCAGAAGCACCGTCCCTAGTGCGATCAATTCTCGAGGCGTGAGAAGTATGGTTTAAGCCGTGAGACGTGCACTATATCGGTCGGGACTGAAGCTGGTACTGACGTGGTATGGAGCGGAGCTATCTCATAGGTCACGCTGGTGACCTTGCGTATGACGCGGAAGGGGCCAACGTAACGGGACATTAGTTTTTTGCTGAGACCAACACGACGTGATGGTAACCACAGCAAGACGAGTGACCCCGGAGAGTACTGTACGTCGCGGTGCCGGCGATCGTAAGCACTCTTTTGGTTAAGCTGCGAGGCACATAAACGATCCCAGGCGACTTGGCGGGTGATGTCAGCTCGGGCCAGGGCATCACGAGCATAAGAAGTCGATGAGGGGGCGTCAGATTGGAGCATGGTGTCCATGGGCAAAGGCGGGTCATAACCGAACAGTAGGTAAAAGGGGAAAATACAGCTGTATCATGACGTGAACTGTTGTATGCGTAGGTAACGAAAGGTGAGTGGATGTCCCAATCTTTGTGATCCTTGGAGACGTACATCGCTAACATATTCGTCAAGGTACAGTTGAGGCGTTCCGTGAGGCCGTTGGTTTGCGGATGGTACGCTGTAGTGAACTTGTGGTGGGTAGAGCAGGATCGCAGGAGCTCGTCGACTACTTTAGATAGAAAACAGCTGCCGCGGTTGGTGATCAACTGACCAGGAGCACCATGACGCCAAATGATGTCATGAAGAAGGAAATCGGCTACATCAGTAGCGCAGCTGGTGGGGAGGGCGCGTGTAACGGCATACCGCGTTGCGTAGTCGGTAGCAATAGCAATCCACTTATTACCGGTGGCCGACACGGGAAAGGGTCCTAGAAGATCGAGGCCGACTCGGAAAAATGGCTCATCTGGTACTTCAATGGGCTGGAGGGTACCAGTAGGTCTCAGAGCAGGTGTCTTGCGGCGCTGGCAGAGGTCGCATGCCGCAACGTACTGTCGCACAGAACGGTAGAGGCCAGGCCAAAAGAATCGGCGGCGAATGCGGTCATACGTGCGTGACACCCCTAGGTGTCCAGCGGAGGGGGCATCATGCAGCTGTGCCAAAACGCCTGAACGAAGATGCATAGGAACAACGAGTAAAAGCTCAGCACCACCAGGGCGGGTGTTGTAGCGGTGCAAGATGTCGTTGTGAAGAACGAACAGTTGTAAGGAGTGGTCAGGGTGGGGAGAGTGCAGACCATTGACAATAGCACGCAAAGAGCGGTCGCGGCGTTGTTCAGCAGCTATGTCGGTGAAGTCGGTAATTGAAAGAACGAGGACCTCTTGTCCGTCTTCCATCGTGTCAGGGGGATCGACTGGGTAACGGAACAAGCAGTCGGCATCCTTGTGAAGTTGTCCGGATTTATAGGATACGGAAAAAGTGTACTCTTGTAAGTGCAGCGCCCAGCGACCAAGGCGTCCCGTAGGGTCCTTGAGTGAGGAGAGCCAGCAAAGCGCATGGTGGTCGGTAATAACTGAGAATGGTCGGCCATACAGGTACGGTCGGAATTTCGCAATGGCCCAGACAAAAGCTAAGCACTCGCGTTCTGTGATAGAATAATTTTGTTCCGAGCGCGACAACAGTCGGCTTGCATACGCGACGACGCGGTGCATGCCTTGTTGCCGCTGCGCGAGCACTGCGCCTATTCCGTGGCCACTGGCGTCAGTACGAAGCTCCGTGGCGGCAGATGGGTCGAAGTGTGCTAGGACTGGTGGATTGGTGAGAATGTCAACGAGCGATGAGAAGGCGTTTGCTTGCTGTTGGCCCCAGGTAAATGCGACATCCGTTTTGAGGAGCCAGGTTAAAGGACGGGCTACTTCAGCAAACTTCTCGACAAAACGACGGAAATAGAAACACAGTCCCAGAAAACTTCGGACGTCCTTGGCTGAGCGGGGTGTGGGGAAGTTGCGAACTGCTCGGACTTTCGCAGGGTCTGGTTGAACGCCCGCAGCGTTAACAAGATGGCCGAGTACGCAGATTTGGCTTTGCCCAAAGCGGCATTTGGACGAGTTAAGTTGCAAGTTGGCACGTCGAAAAACATCAAGCACTGCGTACAGACGGGTAAGATGATCGTCGAAAGTAGTCGAAAAAACAATAACGTCGTCAAGATAGCAGAGGCAGATGGTCCACTTCATGCCTCGAAGGAGAGAATCCATCATGCGCTCAGATGTCGCGGGGGCATTGCATAATCCAAAAGGCATCATCTTGAACTGATAAAGTCCATCAGGAGTCACGAAGGCCGTCTTCTCTCTGTCTTTGTCGTCCACAGCGATCTGCCAGTAGCCTGAGCGAAGGTCTATTGAAGAGAAATATTTGGCACCGTGCAAGCAATCGAGTGCATCACCTATGCGCGGTAGGGGATAGACATCTTTCTTGGTAATATGGTTGAGATGGCGGTAATCAACACAGAATCTCCAGCTATTGTCCTTCTTTTTAACAAGTACAACGGGTGAGGGCCAGGGACTAGATGAGGGTTCGATTATGCCCTTATCAAGCATTTTATCGACTTCTCGCTGTATAATAGCACGCTCCGGGGCTGACACACAGTAGGGTCGTTGGCGAATGGGTCGAGCGTCACCGGTGTCGATGCGATGGGTTACCACAGATGTCTGGCCCAAATTACGGTCGCCGAAGTCAAAGATGTCCTGATAAGAAGCAAGCAGACGGCAGAAAGCAGAGACTTGTTCAGAGGTGAGCTTGTCAGATAGCATTGGCTTGAAAAGGTCGGAACAGGAACGTGACGAGAACGACGTTGATGAAAAATCGGGTGGCGAATCGGTGGTTAGAGCGGAAACTGTGTGATCGACCAGTAGTGTAAGATGCGCAAGTGACATGCCGCGAGGAAGAACTTGCGCTGAGAGGCCGAAATTGAGGACGGGAAACGAAGTTCGGTTGTCCTTAACGGTAACCACCGTGTTGGGGAGTGCAACATTGAGTGCCATGGCGACGTCAGAAATTGGGGCAGCGACATAATCACCATCGGGTACTGCAGGATATGGCGAGAGTTGGACTTGGACTGCGGCTTGCGGCGGAAGTCGAAGGAAATCGACAGAGCGTAGACGAGGTGGGCTGGTAGAGACGGTCTCCGAAAAGGATGGTAGTTCGAGCCGAAGAAGACCTTTGGAACAGTCAATGAGCGCAGCGTGTGAAGTCAGAAAGTCGAGTCCAAGGATGAGGTCATGAGGGCAATTTTCCAGTACAGCGAACAGAACTGAAGTTTGATGCTCAGAAATTGTTAATCACGCAGTGCACATTCCAAGCACAGCAGGAGTACTCCCATCCGCTGTACGAACGGTAGGTGCAATCGCAGGTGTCAGAACTTTTTGGAGGCGGCGGCGGAGGTCTGAGCTCATCACAGATATTTGTGCACCGGTATCAATAAGAGCAGTTATAGGTAAACCATCAACGAGAATTGTAAGGAGGTTGCACCGCTGGTCGGGAGTAATCAGAGGATTTGCAGTCCGAGTCGTGTATGCAGCGTCACCTCCGAGGGCTGCACCGGCTAGTTTTCCGAGTGACGGTCGTAAGGAGACCGAGAATGGCGGGGTTGGGGCGAGCGGGACTGACGACGCACGGGCGATGGCGAGCGGCTGGTCCGACGTTCTGGATTATGCTCTGCACCTGTCTCAGCACGGTAGGACGGGGCATAAGGTGCACGTTCAGAGCGAGGCTGCCAATCATAGAAGCTCGGTCGAGGTGATGAGGTCCAACGGCTGCGGCAGTGGCGAGCGATGTGTCCTATCCGATGGCAGGTGAAACATATGGGCCGATCATCATGAGTGCGCCATTCAGCTGGGTTTCGTCGTGGCGCGAACGTGCGGTTCGGAGTGGCAGCCGCAACGACTGGAGCCGAGCTGGAAGTAGCAGGGGCATTTTGGTGAGTAGGAGAAATGCCCATATTCGCGATATCTTGGTGAACCACGGCCTGTATAATTGAAACAGCATCGAGGTTGTGTCCTGGCGCGCTGACGCTAGACATAGCGGGAGCCATAGCCTCGAGTTCCCGACGGACTATTCTGGTGACGTTTTCTGGCGCTGGTTGTTGGTGTAGTGCGGGCAAATCTTCGCAAGAGGACGTAGCCGCCGTGTTGGGAAGGCGGCAAAATTGGTGAACTATGCGCCTACTTTTTGCCTGTTCGAAGCGACGACATGCTTCGATGACCGACTCCACCGTCGAGCAGTCCTTGCACAAGAGAAAGTTGAAGGCGTCATCCGCGATTCCTTTCAGGATGTGTCCGACTTTGTCCTCGTCGAGCATGTCCTTGTCGACATTGCGGCACAAAGCCAACACGTCCTGGATGTACGCGATGTACGGCTCTGTGGATGTCTGGGCACGAGTCGCAAGCTCTTTCTTTGCGGCCGCTTGACGTCCGATTGGTTTTCCCAAATAGATTGCGCAATTTCTGCTTACAGACGTCCTAGCTAGTCAACTCTTCTTGATGTGTCTCGTACCAGAGTTTTGCCGTGCCATGCAAGTAGAAGATGATGTTCGCCAACATAAGCGTCGGACCCCAATGGTTGCTGCTGCTGACGCGCTCATATTGAACCAGCCAGTCATCGACGTCTATGCCACTTGTGCCGTTGAATGGACCTGGGTCACGAGGTTGCACCACAACGAACGGCTGCGGGGCTGACGGATCTTGTTGACATTGAGTAGCCTGGTCAGTCATCGTGGTAGCTGCAATGCGCCGTCCGCTGCGAAGATCCAGCTCGTTGGGCTGTATAGCGAGTGGTACCCCGCACCTTCCACCAATGATGTTACGGGGAATAAAGTATACACAGGTGAGCAAATGCGTACTGGCGAATATACTGGCGAGCTAATGCGTATGACGCTGCTGCAGTCCGAGCACGTTCCCGTTCAGCACTTCGTCGTCGTCATCCTCAGGCATCTACTTAGCCCGTGACAATATTTCATGGTAAAACTGGCATTCGAAAGGAAAAGTACCTTCACAGTCCTCATTATATCTCTTCGCGAAATGATCATTGTTTCAAGATTTTAGAGCACCGTACTAGATCTAAGTTGTATGCTAATTCGTTTTTTGTTCGTTTCATTAGAGAATGGAATCACTTATCAAGTGAACAAGTGTGCTGTATTAATGAAGATGTGTTTTTCTCGACATTGTTACCCCCCTGCTGCAGCGCCTTCGGGCTAAGCGGGGTAATCATTGAATAAAGAATAAAAAATAAAGAATAAAGAATTAATGAGTGTTCTTTCCCAAAAGCAACGCGTAGGTTTTCACTTATTGATCATTCAGTGTAAGTCGTAGCCATGTGTACAGCAGAGAAGGGGTCATTGCCCCCTCCTCTCCTCCATGTGCTAAACTCTGTGTTTCCTCCGAAGTGAAGCTTCTTGTACCAATGACTGTACTAGTACGCATTGTTTCCTGCGTATGCGTAGAAAAGAAGGAATTTTTTTAGTATAAATGTAGTACTATGTTATATCGCTCCTGATCGCAGGTGTGCAACGCATGTCTGCGCATCCTTGTCATGGAGCCATGATTCCCTGGGCCGTGCCACGACTCCTGTGTGTGAAAACACAACCCACTGCATGCGAGCCTACCTACACATCTGCAGCCTGGCGAATATCTGTTTGTTAAGTATTAATGTGTACAAACTGGGACAGATCACTCAGCTTTTATGCTTCTATTGCAGGAGACGCAGGGCATCCCCTCGAGCCATGGCTCCTAATTCCACTCCTTGGCAGTCAACCGTGCAACACTTCCGAAGGCCGATACAACAAGGAGCACGCATCCATGCGCATTTTTGTGGAAAGATGTATCGCAGTGTTGAAGAGCAAGTTCCGCTGCTTGCAGCACTTTCGAACGATGCTCTACAACTTCGATTGGGCAGCGCTATAATCATCTATGCTTGCGTTGCTCTCCACAAAATTGCGTTGCATGCGGGTGACTGGACCTTTCACGAGTATGTTGTCGATATGCCACCAGCTGAGGATGACGATGGAGAGCCAGGGGAGTGTCATATGCGAACACCACGCAACGTGCTGCTCAGAGGACAGCAGCAGCGCAGCGCCGTCTTAGGCCTTTTTTGAAGTACAGAGGAACGGTGAGTGTTCATGTTTTGATATCACACACATAATTTATTTATACTGATTCTAGTGCATCTAGACATGACAGGGCTGTGTTTGCCACATTTGAATACACAAAGTACTTACTCGTGCTTCAATATGAAGCAAAGTGGCATTGTCAAAATGCTGCATTTTGTTTAAATGGCACGTGAAATGTGCAACAGAAATGCCCTTTTTCATATCAGTGATCACAGTTACAACAGACTAGATTTGAGCAAGCATATATGAGCGGCACTCTGTGCTGAATGTTGCCATCAAAAAATTGTGTGAACATTGCAGCAACCTCACACAGTTTCTTCCACCAGAACGAATAAAAATTGCGATTCCATTAGTAACATGTTGCATGAACACATGATACACAAGTCCGTCTCTTCTCATAGTGGCTGACTACAAGCACTGAATTGTGCACGCCAGGCTTGACGAGCAATTGAGCTTGTCCAGTTGTGCTGGTTCATTGTCCTAAACATTGTTTGAATGTTCAAATAACATTTCGTTTGAATTATCGACTGCTGTCGTGCTGCAACGCTAAAAAATGCGTAAATCAAGACAGCAAACAACAGGTGAGTTATTCTGATAACATACAGCACGAATAATTGGCTCCGCAATCTCTCGGCTCCCAAACCATACCACGTTCAAATTCATCACCGCAACGAGTCGTTTAAAATAAACACTAGATAAAATCAATTGCTGGCATGTTACTGTGATGATGAACATTTTCATTTGTGAAACTGTGCGACATGACCACTTACTAGCTTAGTGCTCTCAAAAAAGACTTAGAATGTAGCTGTTGTACCTTAGCCTCATTGTGCTGAAATGAAATATCACAGTGAGCTGCAAAACAGTGTGATGCAAAAAGATATCACATTACTACACTATGCGGTAAAGCTGCATAAAAAGCGCAGTGAGCTAAAAAACATAGTGAGGCAATACAAATATCAAAGGAGCATTCACAGAAAATGTCAACTATACACTCGTGGTCTCCGTGCGAATGACTAGAAACCTTTGAAATGTGGGTAAGAAACACTCCGACTGGAGCAGCTCGAACATACATTGAGAAACGCATATATCGAACATAAAAAAATGCCGTACTCCTTGTACAAAGGAAATGCTAACCTAAATCTAGTAATATGTACTAAATGCAAACAAAAAACGTATAAAATAGAGCATGAACAGACACGTAAACATATCAAAAACACTAAACAAATATTGAATGATAAAACGTTAAAAACATAGCGAAAAACAAACTAAACGATGTATATGTATCCTGAAGCGTATGAAATTGAACATGAACAGCAACCTCTAAACACATTGAAACTGACAAATCAATAATGAATGATGACAAAAACACACTGAACACATGACGAAAAATAAACTAAACTGCGTTTTCCTTTCTCGCAGAAAACCCTCCGCCATGGCCCGTTCCAAGGAACAGACTGCCTGCAGGACGCCCTCCTGCGCCGCTGCCGCCTTCTCCTGTGCCACTGCCATACGCCGTGCTGCAGCAGCGATGCAGGTGGTTGATGTTTTCAACCCCGCAGCACCTGCCATGAATCATTGTGGTGGAAATGTTTAAGTGAGCTGCCGGTAAACCCTTAATCATCTCGTGGCTGGAAGCCGCTGCTGCCAAGAATCGCAACGGGTACAACAATTTCCCCTCAGTTGAAGATCCATTGGCCTATAGTGTCATCCTTTGAAAGTGTGAAGCTTCGTGTACAAGCTATGCCCTCTTCGTGCGGACCAACAAACATTTGCTGGAAGTACTCTTTATTCATCTCCTCAAATGCATCTCTCGCCATCAAACAGCCCAGGGCTAAACAGCCTTTTGCCTGGCAGTTTATCATTGCAGATATCTAATACCGTGTCCTCAATACAATACATGGTTCTTATTTATAGCCCAAGTTGGTTTCACTCATCATAATAGAGCATGGAGAATGTTTACGGTCTTATGTAAAATGTAAACAAAGAGTCTGCTCACCTTGAGCACCTTGTCGCCCTGCTCAAGGCTCCGGTCCTGCGCTCAATGAAGCACACAATTCTCAGATGCTTGTGTGTTACTGTGTCACTGCCTTCTTCGGCCGCTTCAGAGGCCTCCATCTCCATTTGCACCACAGCAGTGGGAACATCCACCTGCTGAAAAGTGTCGTAAGCATGATCTTTCTGAAATTGGGTATCTGGTACTCTGGCTATTTTACAGCCTTACGTACTAAACATCTGCGGAAATGTTCTGCAGCTATTCAGTGGTCCTTGATATCATGTATTACCATATTATGCATGCCCTTGCCCGCAGGCATTGCGTGTCTTATGATAAATAAATACCCCTTGTACTGCAAGGGCTGCAAACTAAGATTTTAGTTAATAAACCTACCCGCTTTTGAATTCTTTCTCCTGCGCTATATTCCCGTTTAACAAAGTTCCGCTAAAAGCACCTCTTCAGATATCAAACTATGTCATGGCACCGCTCAGGAACCCGTTATACTGCGGCGGCAGACTGCTTGTTTGTTGGTAGGTGAGACCAGAGACGCCACTGAAGCGTGTGAACCCAGCCAACTGTAGAACCCGGCCGCGGAAGCCAGGCAGCTAACCCCCTCCAGTGCCCCTGAATAAATACACCAATGTCAAAGAACAAATCACCCGCGCCATTCCACGGTCACTCATGTTTGTGCCTCTCTGATGGCGGTGGCGTCACGGTGGGCCTCGTGCACAGGCATGCGCCACCAAGCCTGCCACTTCTGCGCAGGCCCTTCATGGTTCAGCGGCGCGTCGCTTAGCTCTTGCCACAGCCACCACCGGTCCGCGACGGTGACGCTGTGCCGCAGCTCGATGACTCTCACCGCGAGCTGGGGATGTTCGTCCATAAAGGCGAGCACCAGCGCACGCTGAGCCTCGGAAACGCGGATGAGCCACTGTTGCTGTTGGCTACTGGTGCCGTTGCCCTCCGCCATGATTGTGCTCGACTGAGCCAACAACTTTGAAAGCTGCGCCATTTAGGTTGTATAGTGTTGGAGATATGGAAACAGCAACTGCTTGAAACGGGGTTGTACTTAGCGCAACTACTTTACCGCCCTGCTAAGTTTAGCGTTATTTCAAAACAATAACGGGGAAAATACGTTTGAATTGTGCCGTATTCCTTATTCAACGTTTGAACACTAGTACCAACACATTTTGATAGTGAAAAATTATAGTTAAAACTTTTTCAACCCGTTACAAACACTTCTCACTTTGCTATGCGGTCCCCAAGCCGACGTCAAAATGATGACGCAAGCCTCCGTTTCTCTCATTGGCTGTTCGCTTCCCCTCGTCCTCGCGACTGCTACAGACCGCGCACTTTTTGACGTCACCGACAGAATGCCTCCGTCCAGATTTGGAATTTGTATATATTTGCACCGTAGCTGTTGGAAATGCGCATACCTTTCAGTGGACAGTGAAGACAGATGACGACGCTTGGAGAGACTGTCGAGCAGTTTGGCCTGTGTGGCGTTCAGTAGCCTGTGGTGCGGTTGAGTCAGATACGTAGCCAGGAATTTTTTTTGGGGGGGGGAGGTTGGCGGGAAGGGAGCAACACCTTGATTTCAGGAGGGGCACCCCCTCAATATGGCAAATTTTTGTTCTGAATGCCATGGAGAACAAATTTTTTAGGGGGGGGGCACGTGACAGGTGTGCCACCCCCTGGCTACGCCCGTGGTTGTGTATAAGCCTGTGTGGCGTGTGTTTTGTTATGTGGCAGTAAAATATTTTTTTGCGAGACTGAAGTCAACATTGCAAAAGTGGTATCAAAAGTGGCCTGTCAACGACGGCGTGACCCGACGAAATGAATGCCAGTAAGCACGTGCACTGCGTCACGTCGGCATGTATTGGCGCGTTGACTATGGTTTGTACCCATGTTCTCACATGACACGCACCTCATAATTATCATTTTCGCACTAGTCACATACCTTCAGCATGCATTGACGTCACGTAATACCAAATTTGGCATATGAGAACCGAGAAAAATGGCCGCGAGCGCATTATGAGTGTGGCATGTAGTCTTGTTGTTAGATGACACGCATGTCATGATGAACATGTTTGGATGCGTCAGTTACCAGTGTCGTCCGTTCGCGTCGCATAAAACCGAGTTTGGCTCATGTGAAACTAGCGAAATGGTTGCGAGCGCATCATGAGCGTAGCATGTAGTCATGTTGTTACATGACACGCACCTCATGTTTATCATGTTTGCACCACTATTATACTATCGTTATCCATTAACGTCCCGTAATACCAAATTTGGTATAAGTGAAGCTAGCGAAACGGCTGCCAGTGTACCATCAGCGTTGCATGTATTCATGTTGTTACATGACACGTATATCATGGTTTTCATGTTAGGGTCTCTCGCTTGTGTTCTTCACGCAATCATGTCATAGCATACTGGTTTTGCAACATATCATGTGAACAAATTCAATGCAGCTGCTTTTATTGCGATAGAAATTATTAGGACCTTCTCGGTTGGATTTTGCTGGCGGCGTCGGTGTCGACGTCGGCATCGGCGTCACTCACCGTATATGTATACGTATTGTAGCGTAGAGTTCTGGTCGCTACTTGGTCGCCGCCGGAGAGATGACACGTACACATAGCAGATCCATAGAGTTGCTCCTAAACCGAATTATTTGGCTTTGTGTTCATAATAGACGTCGCACACACTTGTACGCTGCATAACTCTAACAACTCGGAGCAGCACCCGCTGCAACCTGCTCTCGTGGCGTCTCCGGTGTGACTCTCTCTCGGCTCCCCTGGAAGCGCCCTGAAGCGACCCCCGAGACAAACAAAAAGGACCACTCAGAAGTATCCGTTCACCACACCCAATCGGGTGTCACGAATTTAAACAGGTACACCAAATAGCGGGTGGTCTCCACCGAGTTTGAACTCGATGACCGCCGTCCGCCTAAACACAAATGACCTAAACTAAAGTAAAAACATACAACAAGCTACCGCGACATCCGTTAGGCTTCCACCGTACAGCTCACCCCGCATACCTTCAGGCGCCGCGGATGCAAAGCCGTCTGCGGTCCCCTAAATGGAAAACAGACCCTCGAAATGACCTAAACTAAAGTAAAAACATACAACAAGCTACCGCGACATCCGTTAGGCTTCCAGCGTACAGCTCATTCCGCATACCTTCAGGCGCCGCGGATGTAAAGCCGTCTGCGGTCCCCTAAATGGGAAACAGACCCTCGCAGAAAGGAAGATAACGCGCTCGTACAACAAAGCCGATGAGCCACTCAAGGACACCACCGCAAACCCTGCTCCTGGGCAGACCCGTGACATTGGAACGAGCCAGAAGTTGAAAGAAAATAGCTACATGTATATCTACGCGACACCTCCCCAATACGAACTAAGAGGTTCTCCACTCTGGATGAGCTGCAAGTAAACTAAAAATCCACAACCAAGGACACAATTTGCTGCGCGCCCTCCAAAAAAGAAAGAACATTTCACGTACATTTAAAAGAAAATGACACATAACAGTAACATGCGAAAAAGGTGACCCGCGACCGAATAAATGTACAAAACATTTTACATCTGCAAGACACTAAAACACTAATACATAATGGCGAAACACACATGCTCAAAATAAACTTTGTTTTAAAGCAGTGAAACAAAGAAAATACAAATTGCTAACTACAGCTCTGACGCACACATCTAAGTACGAAAGCACACACGGAGACACACAGAGTTACAAAGGGAGTCCTTTAACTCACTCACTCAACATCACTGGCTGTGTAGTAAATCTCCGTGTCACTGTCATAAGCCCCGAGTCTTTTCGATTCGGTGTCGGATGACTGGTCTCACCATTGTCCGCGGATCAAAGTAGACCTCGGTGTCACTAGTCGAATGTTCACTTTGACCGTGATCACTCGCGGGCGGAACTGCGGCACCACGCTGCGGCACTGTGGTGTCAACACGGACCGAACACTCGCGTTCGCTCTCACTCTCGTCATCCACGCCGTCGTCGAGACATGAACGGGGGCGACACAGTTTCAAATGCGCTACATTCACAATGTCCCTCTTCCTTCCGCTGTGGTCCACGACCTCCCAGTTGTTCTCCGCTACTTGTCGAAGGAGGCGAAATGGTCCATGGTAACGGTGGAGGAGCTTTGTTGTTTTGCCCCTCGCTCGTGAGGGCGTCCACACGTAGACGAATTGCCCCGGTCAAAACACAGCACCCCGTCGTCGGGCATCGTACGCTCTCTTGTTTTTTGTTTGCTGGTCCCTCTCGCGCTGAGCCACGAGCTTCCGAGCTTGGCGAAGCCTGCGTGCCACTGCCTATGCACTGAAGGCACCCTAATTGTCACGTTGCAGGTTGAGGTTCGCATCAATGAGCAAGGTCGGCTCGCGGCCATGCAACAAGAAAAATGGCGTGAAGCCGGTTGTCTCTTGCTGCGAAGAGTTGTAACCGAAGACGACATAAGGGAGGAATTCGTCCCAATGCCGGTGGTCTGTCGAAACATACATACTGAGCATGTCCGCAAGCGTACGGTTGAACCTCTCGCACAGGCCACTCGTCTGCGGGTGGTAGGCGGTGGTTGTGACGTGGTTGCTCCCCATTGCTCGGAATACCTCTTCAATGAAGGTACTAATAAAATGCTTTCCCCGGTCAGTGATTATCCTCGCCGGGGCTCCATGCCGTAGAACCACTTGCTGCACAAAAGCCTGGGCTGCCTCAGCGGCCGTTGCAGCGGGGCAGGCGACCGCTTCTATCCACTTTGAGTGAGAGTAAGTCATCACAAGCACGTAGCGACGCCGCGTTTACTCTTCACGAAGGATCCAAGAAAATCCATGCCGATTTGCTCAAATGGCTGCCCCACGGGGGGTATAGGTTGGAGAAAACCGACAGGTTTGCCGGGTGGTGGCTTTCTCGTCTGGCAGTCTGGGCAGGTGAGGACATACTTGCTCACGTATGCGAACATCTTTGGCCAGAAATACCGGCAGCGTACTTTTTCCCATGTGCGCTTGACACCAAGGTGGCCTGCCGTGGTGTCGTCATGGCTGGGCTTTAGGATGTCCGGTCTCAGACACCTGGGGACAAGTGCCGCGCGGTCTTCCTGAAACCCTTTTGCCCTCCGATACAGAACACCATCGATTAACCGAAAGCTCCGGGCCATTCTTTTAGTTTTCCTGACAACGAACGCGTTCGGCCGCTCGAGGTGCTGGATAATTTCTCCCATCCATGGATCTGCTCTCTGTCGTTCCCCAACATCCACTCAATCGAGAGCCAGCAACGGTAATTGATTTTCTTCGCTTGCTGGCGCGGGGTTATGAGGAAGGCGAGAAAGCGTATCGGCATTTCCATTCTTCCGGCCTGGGCGGTGTCTCAGCGTTATGTCGAACTCCTGCAGCAACAAAGACCACCGCATGAGACGACCATTCGGATTCCGGACCTTCATAAGCCAAGCAAGGCTAGCTTGGTCGGTCACGACTGTGAATTTAGCCCCGAAAACGTATGGTCGAAACTGTGCACAGGCGTACACGACGGCGAGACATTCCTTCTCAGTGGTGCTGTAATTAACCTCAGCTTTATTAAGGTGCCGGCTAGCATATGCGATGACTCTATCTTGAGCTGCGATTTTCTGAATGAGCACGGCTCCAATACCGTTATCGCAAGCATCCGTGTGCAACCTCTATTGGTCGTCCCGGCTCAAACTGACGCAGAACGGGGGCTGTGACAAGTTTCTCTTATAGGGACTTCATCGCTACTTCGCAGGCCGCATCCCAGACGAAAGGAACATCTTTTTTGGTCAGGTTGGTCAGAGGTCGAGAAATACTAGAAAAATCTTTAATGAATCGCCGATAGTAGTTGCAGATACCAAGAAAGCTCTGCACACCTTTCTTGTTTCGTGGCTTGGGGAATTTTTCGATCGCTGCCACTTTGTCGGGATCCGGCCGGATGTTTTCGCTCGTAAGAATGTGTCCGAGATACTTGATCTCCTTTTGGGCGAAACTGCACTTCTCGGGCCTCAGTCGTAGGTTCGCTGCTTCCAAAGCCATAAGTACACTCTGCAAGTCTCTCAAACGGGCTGCCATGGTCTTAGAGAAAATCACGATGTCGTCCAAGTAGGCCAAACACACCCTCCAAAGCAGACCACTGAGAACTTTGTTGATCATTCTTTGAAATGTGGCGGGTGCGTTACACAGACCGAATGGGACAACGTTGAATTCGTACAGTCCCCGCCCACATGAAAATGCTGTCGTGGGCTTATCCTCTTCTCAAATTCCAATTTGCCAGTAGCCTGATGTCAAATCCAATGTCGTGAAGTAACGGGATCTCTGCAGCACATCAAGAATGCCGTCGATTCTCGGCAAAGGGTGCACGTCTCTCTTCGTGACAGCATTGACTCTTCTGAAATCTACGCAGAAGCGCCAGCCGCCGCCTGGCTGGCGTGGCAAAGAAGCCGTCCCCTGGCTTCTTTACCAGAACCACAGGGGACGACCATGGGCTGTTGGACTCTCTGATCACTCCGTCATAAAGCATCTCATCAATCTGCTGGTCAATGACTTCCCTTTCGAAGGTGGAATGTCGGTAGGAATGTTGATGAATGGGAGCCGCGTCACCTGTGTCTATGACATGCTCCGCGACGTCAGTTCTCTGAATTTGGTTATGTTCTCCCGTAAACAAATGGCGGAACTTATTCACAAGTGAGAGTAGCTCCGCTCTTTCGGAAGGTTGCAAATGGTCCCCCGTGTCCACTTCTAAGTCACCGCTACCCGCTGGGCAGTGCGGCGCGGCGACGCCGAGCTGTGCATCATAAATAGACGCAGCCCAGCCAAGCTTCGTGCCGCAATGCAAAGTTACTGGCGACATGGTAGGGTTAGCCACACGGACAATGCCGACACCACTCAACACATTCGTTACGGTTCGTGCCACACACAACCCGTTTCTCAAATTAACATTCAGCTCGATAATTTGGACGCCGTCTATGAGAACCTGTACAGACACAATCGCCTCGTTGGGTGGTTCTATGCGGATCTGCTCCTGGCACCCCACTGGGACATCGCCGTGAGTTACATTCTTCGGCTCTATTGTAAGATCAAACGCCTCTCCCTCAATATGCAAATTCTCCGCAGAAAAATCGATGACTAACCGAGCTGCTCGGCAAAATGGGAGCCCACCCAGCAGCTCGTAAGGGCATTCCTTGACAATTAGAAATTTCCGACTTATTTTCATGGTGCCGAATTCATGAAGTATTTCCGCTTCCCCCATAGGCGATAGGATATTTCTTCCAATGCCTCTAATCAAAATTCCAATCTCTCTAAATTCTTGAACTGAAGTGATCTTCTGCGCGAAATCAAGGAAGACAATATTTACAGAAGAGCCGGTGTCGACGATTAGTCTGTCACTTCTACCGTTTGCCTTGATAGGTAGATAGAATTATTGGTTTACCGCCAATGTGCAGACTGAGCGGCCAGGCTGGCCCCCTATGCCTGGCCATTCCCGTTTCCCGAGTCAAAATGCCGCTCACTGTTGCCTCTTTGTTCGTCCCTTCTCTGTCGCTGCTGGTCCTTGTACTGCCTGTGACATTGTCGCGCGATGTGGCCGAGGCGATGGCAGTAGTAGCACCGGGGGCGCCCATCGCCGCCGCGGGATGGTCTAGAAGGCCACTGGGCAGGCGGCCGGCAAACCTCGTCCTCTACAGCTTTCGACCTGTTGGCAAGTGACTTAATTGACTCGGCGAGGGCCTTCGATTCCAGATTGCCCGCAGCGTCGCGTCGGTGATGTTGGGCGTCCGAAATGCATGTCGGCACGGCGTCCTGGTGCTCGCGAACGGGAGCGCTCACCAGGTTGGGCTGTGTCGCGATTGATTCCCCAGGAATGGCCGCTGACCGCGGCTGCGTAACGTTGCCTGGGAGGTAGCTGTTCAGAGGACTCAAATGGGCGCGGGCCATCAACGCGGCATAGTTTATCCGTTGCAGAATTTGTAAAAATTCTCCTGAACTTGTCGGGTTGGCGAGGACCATTTTCTCTTGAGCATCGGCGCGGAGTCCACGCAAAAGATGACGTACGCGGTCTTCCTCTTTCATAGCTGGGTCTACGCGGGCGCACAGCTGCAGTACGTCGTAATAATACTGCTCCGGGTCTCAGACGGCAGTTGAATCCGATTCTCTAGTCTCAGGCGGGTTATCTCTGCTGCGTGGCGGCCAGTGAAGCTAGACACTTAAGAAACGTGGCCCACTCTGTGCCGCATGTGGCCCACTCTTAAGCAACGTGGCCCAACTGTGCCGCATGTCGGCACAGTTGTGCCGACATGTGGTATCTCTTCACGCCCTTCGCATTTATTGTGCAGCTGCTCGCTGCTGCATGCCGTGTCGAGCCCTTCGACGCTGTCGGCAGCAACCAATCCGGACAACGCCCCATTCTCCTGCTTGACGCTCCAGCACCGTTCCATCCAGCACCGAAAGATGGCCCCTGCATCGACCCCCTCACCGTACTCCTAGAATTTTCAACAGCGCCACCCTCAGCGACATCAGCTGCCCAATCGGGCATAAAAGACAGCGCTCCGCAGCCGACACTTCGTGGGCTTGACAGTTGTGCCGACATGAGGTATCCCTTCACGCCCTTCGCATTTATTGTGCAGGTACGTTCGCCCGATTCCCTCTATGCAAAAAAAAACTAGCAACCGTTTTTTGGTGCAACTGCCATGCCCACAGTATTTCTTGTGTTTTGTTATGAATATCTTTACATGTGCGAACATTGTCCTAAAACTGCTACTGTTATCAGGTGACGTAGAGCTTAATCCAGGCCCTACTACGCGTAGCGCAAACAGTCAAACCGACCAAACTATCCAAGCACTTCTAACAAAACTAGACAAAGGCCAGGCTCAAATTCTTTCCAAACTGAAAACGATAAATGAACGACTAACAGCAACCGAAGTAACATTAACAGACCTTGCAACTCGTATCACAAAACCTGAAGAAATGTGCGCATCTATCCCGGAACTTCTTTCCAGCGTAGGAACTTTAACGAAATCATCAGCCGACACAACAATCCTGCTCTCCAATATGGAAGGCAGGCTGAACGATGCCGAAGATAGGTCGCGTCGGTGCAATCTTTTTTTTATAGAATCCCCGAAAAAGAAGAAGAAACTTGGGCAGACAGTGAAGGGTTTGTTGCTGACATTTGCAAGAAGCACATCAAAATTAACCTTGTGCCGAACGATATTGAAAGAGCGCACAGAATCGGAAAACGTCATCCAGAAAAACCGCGCCCAGTAATTGTTAATTTCTCCCAGTTCAAAATAAAAGAAGAAATCTTATCTAACGGCTTCAAACTAAAAGATACGCCGTACAGTGTAGGTCAGGATTATTGTTTCGCTACCCGCACTGCCCAGAGAGAGTTTCTACGCTTCGCACGTGAGCACGGCGGCCCTTTCAAGCTCCGTTACAAGAAGGTAGTTATCTGGAAAAAATCGTACCACTATGATGCAACCCGAAAAGAAGTCAAAGAAATTTTTACACGCGACAGCTAGCAATTTCACATCCCAGTAAATGTATCGCCAGTTACCTCACCCTCTCGCCATACCCAGAATCACCCCGCCAAACATGCAAATGACGTCAGCTTTTCTATTCCCTACACAAACATAAGAAGTATCATGCCGAAACGCGACGAAATATGTACCGTAATTGAATCATCTGATTGTGACGTCGTGAAGTTGACAGAAACATAGCTTTCACCTTCCATCAAAGATTCTGAAGTTCTTTCATATCTAACCAATTTCGCATTGCATCGCCAGGACCGTTTATCCGGTCGAGGTGGTGGCGTGCTTATCGCCGTCAAACATACAATCCGTCACTTCGTTATTTGCATTACCAGTCCACTGGAAGCCCTTTGGGTAGCTTGCGAAAGTTCCCATGGGCTGATCATACTAGGCGTCTGTTACCGCCCCCCCCCAAATCAGAGCCCAACTTTAACATCAACTTTAACGACACCCTCGACAAACTACACAAAATGTTTCCCCGTGCAAAGTTCATAATTTGCGGGGACTTCAATTATCCGTCCATAAAGTGGTCAAACAACGTTTCCCATCGCAGCGGTGAATGCGGTGAATTCCTAGACTCTTTAGAAAACTACCAACTAACACAAGTAATAACCCATGCCACCAGAGAAACATTACACAGCTCTAATATATTAGACCTTATTCTAATGCCGGATCCAAGTAGCCTGCATTCTCTCCAATACCTTAAAGAAATAAGCGATCACAAAATTATTCTTGCCTCTTTCAGTTTTACTTTTCTAGAAAATAAGCCTACACCAAAGCAGATAAAACTCTATGGTCGTGGCAATTACGAAAAGATTAACAGCGAACTTGAACAATTTTACATTTCGTACGAGGAGGGATTCAACAAGCGCACCATAGAAAATAATTGGAAGTTTCTAGTCGAAAAACTCAACCAACTAACTGATGCATATATTCCAAGAATAAAAATTAAAAACAAAACATCCGCCCCTTGGTTTAACAACGCGATTAAAAAACTGATAAACCGGAAAAAACGCCTGTTCAGACGTGCCAAAAAAACAGAACCAACAGTCCCTATGGAAAGAAAATTCCGACTTCGTACGATGCCTCTCGATTAACATTCAAAACGCGAAACGCGATTTTTTTCGAACAACACTACCAGATATGCTCAAAAATGACCCTAAAAAATTCTGGCAAACAATAAACCCAAGAAACATCTTGCCGATAACCTTATCCGGTACTAATGACAAACCGCTCAGTGACGTAGATTCGACGAATGCCTTAAACCATGCCTTTTGTTCTGTTTTCACTCGTGAACATAGCTTTTTTGCGAACTGCGGAGAGACCCTTGAGTCTATTATAAGCGAGCCAATGTCACCTATTGAAATATCTGCAAATGAAATAAGTAACGTAATTAGAAAAATGAAACTCTCATCTGCAAGTGGAACTGATAACATCAACAGCAAAATATTAAAGAATACACAATTGATAATTAGCGCAGCATTTCAGCTACTCTTCTCTCAATCATTTTCACAGGGACAGGTACCGAGTGATTGGAAACTCGGTAAAATCACTCCATTGTTCAAAAATGGCAACAAAGCATCCCCATATAACTACCGGCCCATATCGCTTACAAGTGTCCCATCAAAAATTATGGAGCACATTTTATTTACCAACATCATTAATCACCTCAAACAGCACAACTTCATTCACCCTTCCCAACATGGTTTTCGTAAAGGCCTGTCGTGCGAAACACAACTTGCTGCCTTCATCCATGACTTGCACACAAATCTTGACCGGAACATCCAAACTGACGCCATATTTCTTGACTTTGAAAAGGCTTTCGATAAAGTTCCTCACCACCGCCTTATGACCAAACTTTCTTTGCTTAACCTCGACCCATTCGTCTTGTCCTGGATTAATAACTTTCTCACTGACAGAAAACAGTTCGTCGTCATAAATACAGCCAGGTCTCAAATCTCTCCCGTCCTCTCCGGTGTTCCCCAGGGAACAGTACTTGGCCCCCTGCTTTTCCTGATTTACATCAACGACCTTACACACTGTATTACTAACAATATAAGATTATTCGCCAACGATTGCGTTATTTACGCAACAATCTCTAGTCATGAAGATCAAATAGCTTTACAAACAGACCTAACAGATTGATTGATTTGTGGGGTTTAACGTCCCAAAACAGACCTAACAGCCGTTCAAAATTGGTGCCACAAGTGGCAGATGAGTTTAAACATTACCAAATGTAGATCAGTGTCTTTTCACAGACGTACTAATCCGTTAGTGTACAACTACACCCTACATAACAGTTTTCTACAACTGACTAACTCGTATAAATACCTTGGAATACACATCTCAAGTGACCTATCATGGACCCTCCACATAAATCACGTCATTTCAACAGCTCGTAGATCTTTAGGTTATATCCAAAGAACCCTGAAGTTTGCTCCCAGCCACTTAAAAAAAAATTAGCTTTCACCACTATAATACGCCACAAACTGGAGTACGCCGCAGCAATTTGGGACCCACACCAGCATTATCTCATCCAAAACCTAGAAGCCAACCAAAACCGCGCTGCCAGATTCGCCTTTTCCGATTACTCATCGTTCACCAGTGTAACAGACTTAAAGAAACGTGCCGCATTCATTCCCCTTAGTCAACACCGAAAAACTGCGCGGCTGGCATTATTCTACAATTTCTATCACGCATTCCCACCCAGCACTTACGTCACCCAACGCCCCCATTTCTCTGATCGTTGTTGCAACACTATGCAAGTACATTACCCTCGTCCCAAAACTACCACATTTGCAGAATCTTTCTTCATTCGGACAGCTAAGGAATGGAACGCCCTACCGGATACCATTGTTAGCATTCAGGATGCAGAAACCTTTAAAATTCCCTGACAACCATTACTGAACTGTAATAGCTAACTGAACTGTGATCTGCCATGCTATTTCTTGTATAATGGTTTCTAGTGTTATCTTCCTAGTATGGCATGTATGTATATTTTGTGTACTTAGCAATGTTTCGAAACCTTTTAAGTGGTACCTTTTGTCACTGAAAAATGTTTCTGCCAGAGTCCTCAAACCAATGTACCTGTTACCGCCCCCCCTCTTCTTGTATGCCCACCCCTCATGTAATGTCCCTTCTGCTAAGGACCCTTGAGGAAAATAAAATAAATAAATAAATAAAAGTATTACGAGCGCCGGTCATGCCTTTCGTTGTATACCATTTTTTTGCGTCGCCCTCCAAAGCCAAATAAAGAAATTTCACCTCCGTATTGTCGTCCCATGAGTTGAGTGAACATACATGTTCGTAGCAGGCCACCCACTCCGATACGGATTCCTCAGGTGTACCTTTGAAGGTCCGGGGCACGATGAAGGGTCTCGAGGTTCCACCAGTTGGAAGGTGGGCCATTCTCGCAACGTCGTCCGCGCCGTTCTGGCTCCTTAGAGTGGGCATCACCGTACGGGGGGTTTTCGCTACCGCGCTGCCTCCACCATTTTGTAGCGTAGAGTTCTGGTCACTACTTGGTCGCCGCCGGAGAGATGACACGTACACACAGCAGATCCATAGAGTTGCTCCTAAACCGAGTTATTTGGCTTTGTTTTCATAATAGACGTCGTACACACGTGTACGCTGCATAAATCTAACAACTCGGAGCAGCACCCGATGCAACCTGCTCTCGTGGCGTCTCCGGTGCGACTCTCTCTCGGCTCCCCTGGAAGCGTCCCGAAGCGACCCCCGAGACAAACAAAAAGGACCACTCAGAAGTATCCGTTCCCCACACCCAATCGGGTGTCACGAATTCAAACAGGTACACCCAATAGCGGGCGGTCTCCACCAAGTTTGAACTCGATGACCGCCGTCCGCCTAAACACGAATGACCTAAACTAAAGTAAAAACATACAACAAGCTACCGCGACATCCATTAGGCTTCCACCGTACAGCTCACCCTGCATACCTTCAGGCGCCATGGATGCAAAGCCGTCTACGGTCCCCTAAATGGGAAACAGACCCTCGCAGGAAGGAAGATAACGCGCTCGTACAACAAAGCCGGTGAGCCACTCAAGGACACCACCGCAAACCCTGCTCCTGGGCAGACCCGCGACATTGGAACGAGCCAAAAGTTGACAGAAAATAGCTACATCTATATCTACGCGACAGTATCTATACATATGAAAATTCAAGAAAAAATGGCACCTAATCTGCATGTTAATCTGCAAATGTCCTCGAAAGACAATAGTCTTGCGTGTGGAGAGAGTGAACAAAAGATTTATTTGATGTTCTGCGCAAGAAAATCGGTGAATGGTATTCCGGAGGCGCTACGTTAGAGTGCCTCGAGCATGCAGCGGAGGGCGAACGAGCGCATCAAGTCACGTCACAGGTGAGACATGAGAGCTATCTGGCAGTTTTCTTGGAAAACTAAACACGCGGCCCTGAGACGGGCGTGCGCGCACGTCTCAAAGGTGATAAGGTGTAGAACGCAAGGCGACGGGTAAATGCCACCATCATGTTTTGTTAGCAAAATGTTGGAAACACTTGCCTTTTCGTGCAAGCGTTGCATAGTCAGTGCAGCGTCACAAACGCTACGGGCCTTAGAATTACTTATATATGTCGTTTCTAGTAAAAAACGCACATACAGAATATATACGTGTTGTTATGGTGCCTCATATATGCGAAATACTTGCTTTTTACTTGACAATCTCACAAGTATGAACGCTGAATCTTGAGCAACATCGTTGGGCGCTGCGGATGGGGTTGGCCGTTTGGCGTATTGGCTTGTGCCGTTTGAAGTACCCAAAACCGTTAAGGGTGGACAAACACACAAATGAACAGACAGACAGACAGACAGAAAGACAGACAGACAGACCAAAATTTTTGCGTCGAAGGTCCCCTAGAAAGATTACCGCCTTAAAAAAGCCCAGAAAAGGCTCCGGCGCGCGGAATCGCACCTGGGTTCTCCTAATCGTGAGTGTGGGGCGTTAACCACTGAGCAACCAAGGAGCACGCTCTTCGCCCTTCGAACGGCAAGCTATTTATATCTACCACTTACCGCTGCTCACGGGCATCTCGGAGGGAAGTATCATGTGTTCAGCATTATCAGCAACATGGCGCAATAAGCACACATCTCTACATTGCGCGGCGGTATGCGCTCTTGTCTCCCACGCGTACTTACCCCGCTTTGAGGAGGGAAGCGACGCTCCCTCACGCGTCCTTATCTCGCGGTGGGGAAGAGGGGAAGATGGTACGTCTTGGCTGGCCTCGAACTTTACCTTGAACGAATATTTTGTAGTTACCGGGCGCAAAAAGCTCACTGCAATCATTGCAGCCTCCGTTTGCGAAAAACATGCGCTTTTCGTCGCGTACATCTGTTTATGTGAGCACGTTTCGTGCGTCATTTGTGCGCGAGAAACGCGGGGCACGATTTGATCTGCTTTCCATTCTGCGCGTGACCTTCAAATTTGTTGCTATCATGTTCATTGTTTCGTCCTTGCGGCAAAGCTGTGACGTTTTAACTAAGTGAAAGTCGGTTTCTGAGAGAAGCCTTTGCCAGGAGCTAATATTAAAAGGTTTGGTTCCTAATGTTCCTCGATGCTTGCTACTCTCTACTGACCTAGCACAATATGCGGAATCGTGGTGTTCATGAAATAAATAGCACACAATGCCACTAGACTGCTTTCAAGAATATAGGTCACCGTCCGTTCCTTTCGCGAAGCATTACATGTGTTGCCACTGAGAAAAAGCAAGGGTCAGAAAATGAGAAACTATAGCAGGTGATTTCATCATTTGAGGGCCTATACAATGAAATCATTGTGAAATAAACAAGAGAAGCTCCATACGAGGCGCATTTTTTTAGATCATAGCCTTTGTTTTTAAAAAGTGCTGTTAAAATATCAGGTCTACAGCTGACTCTAAAGTTGAGCCAAAGTGACAGGCGTGAAAAGTTCGGCATGTGGTCAGTTGCTTCAGCTTGTGTGCGTATTCGTGAAAATATTGTTGTAGCCTTTATATCCGGCTGTTCTGTTCTGTTTCCTTCTCGTTCCCCCTGGCCTCCTATTATGGTAGCGAGCAGAGTAGAGGCCGAACGGCTGTGTGGTGTCCATGGACTCCCATTCAGTTTTGGGCGTAATGTTTTGGGCGTAATGTTAGCGTATTGTTTTGGGCGTAATGTTAGCGTTGCACACGGCAGTGATCGCGAGGCAGCGTTGTTACTGATAGTCTGATTCGTTGACTGTTCGGATGCAACAAACTTCCATTTAGTGAAACCAATTGTCATGTTGCCAAATATAAAGGGTAGTATTCAGCCACTACTTATATTCTATGAAATAGTCGAGTTGTAAATGACGGCTATATATTAGAGTGTAGTACGAAAATTTATCAGGAGACCACTGGTCCTCCCTGATTACTGCAAACATGCTCTCCCGAACACCAGGTGAAGCTGCTATTTCACAGTGCTACAACCGTAGAGTGCATTAAAATGATAGCGGCAAGCGCCTGATCAAAATCAAAAATTGTTCGCCGGTCGCATTGGGCGTCTTTTCGCGTCGGCGCCTTGAACACGAATGATGCAAGAAATCATTACGTGAAAACGTCATATTATGACCTCACATATCATAAATGTTTGATACGTATCGGTAGGTCACATAATTTGACGGGTACATATAACACCTTCACTTGTTTGAAATGAGCCGATCATGAGGGCAGTGTATAACCAGACGAGAGCAGGAAGCTAGCTTTGTCTCCAATCCTCGAAGCACTAAGGAAACCATGTTGGGTGCAGAAATACCCAGGAAGGAAGTGGCAAACATTCAGTGCGTTGAATCAAAAGAAAACAAGGATACACTCTCAATCTTGATCCACATAAGATTCACTTAGTAGCTGGAACTTTTTTGCAAAAAAAGTTCCAGTTAGGTATTTGGAATCCCGTTCTACCTAATTTAAAAAGTAGATGAAACAGTGCACTACTTAGTTTTACTAAATATTTTGTGGATCATCGGTGCACATAAGAATATATGAAACCCTGTTCCAAAGAAAACTGCTGCTTTAGTTACTGGAACAGTGATCTACATAACATATGGAACTTTGTTTCAAATAAAGTGCTGTACTAGTTACTGGAACAGTGATTCACATGAAATAGTGATGGTTATATTCGGTACCCAGTTCTAGGTGTTTATATGCTTCGTGCAGACTTCGTGTTTATATAAAACAGTGTTCTAATAGAGAGATAGGAAGCTGTCTATGGTTCACACTTGTGCAATTTTGGTTCACACTTCTGCAATTTTGGTTCACACTTCTGCAATTTTTGCTTTCCCCTGTGAGTAAAACACAGGTCGTATACCAAGCTGGCTTGGCATGTAGTCTGCGGTGATATCCACCAATCGCAAAGTGGAAATTTTGGCAGCAGTGTGGTCCCAGAGAGCTCTCAACAGTCCCCTAATAACGCACAGTTCTATACAAAAGTAGGTTTGAGGTACCTTGAATGGCATAGTGGTAATTTTGACTTTACCTGCCGGATTCTTTTCTACCCTTTGGCTGCATGTAAAAGATTGATTGATTGATATGTGGTGTTTAACATCCCAAACCACTATGCATGTAAAAGAAACAAAGTACATGAATGAGAGAAATTTCATCATACTGCTTTTGAAAACAAGTGACTTTTATTGAGTGAGAGTATTGTCAGCAATAAAGACATGCTTGTATCAAAGTTATAGAAAATGACTAGTCAACAGGGAACAAACACCAGAAACAAAAGTGACTAGGTGCTAAGTGGCATCTACAAATACACCCCTATAATAAAAAGTTGGTAATAAAAATTGCCCGGAACATGGGTGCTTCACTTACAAATAAGCTTGCAGAACTGCTATGGAAAAAAGGAAAGTTTACTATTGCTGTAAAATGCAGGATTATTACAGAAATAAAGTAACTCAAATGCACAAGTACCCTTCTGCCATTTACCGAGTTCACATATTTTTATTTCAGAACAATTCAGTACTCTAGCAATGATATAAAAAAGTGTAACAGCCTTGATAGTATTAAATTAGGACAAGAAAAAAATGTAGTTAACGCGTTATTAAAAGGAAAAAAAGTGCAAGGCTATATAAAGAATGACTCAATTTCACACGAAAGCTTGTAAGAAGCATGTGGCAAATAACAAAACAACGTTAAACCCCACATATCAATCAATCAAAAAAAACAAAAGATAAACACCAGAAACAATACAGCTGGAAGATCACAGTTAAACGTCACAGCAGGAGATATTGAACGTCACAGCAGAAGATCACAGCAGGAGATATTGAAGTTGCCATTCTCGTTCAAAATGCCTGCCCCGCCGCGGTGGTCTAGTGGCTAAGGTACTCGGCTGCTGACCCGCAGGTCGCGGGTTCGATTCCCGGCTGCGGCGGCTGCATTTCCGATGGAGGCGGAAATGTTGTAGGCCCGTGTGCTCAGATTTGGGTGCACGTTAAAGAACCCCAGGTGGTCGAAATTTCCGGAGCCCTCCACTACGGCGTCTCTCATAATCATATGGTGGTTTTGGGACGTTAAACCCCACAAATCAATCAATCAATCGTTCAAAATGCCTGGTGGAGACTTGTTTATTTATTTATTTTATTTATTTATTTATTATACCCTCAGGGCCAGAGGCATTACAGAGGGGAGTGGTACAGAACAAAGGCATAACATGAGGTAGCATGGTTACAAAAAACGTTGTGTACATAAAAACGAAAAGGAAAGACAAAACAAATTAGTATTATCGCAACAATGTGGTCACACAAACACAGATTAAACATCAGGTATTTCTGCATATACAATATTGGCTAAGGCAGCACGGAACAGTTGGTTACCGGTGATGCCCGCAATTTCAGCGGGAAGGTGGTTCCATTCCCGGGACGAACGGGGCAAAAATGACTGAGGGGCAGATTTTGTATGATAAGAGTTAATGCCAACCTTGTGACGGTGGTCAATGCGAAGGGAAATGTGTAGTGGTTGGGGTAAGAGTTCGTTGCGCAGAAAGGAATGATAATATATTTTATGTAGCATGGTTAACCGAAAAAGTTTCCTGCGTGATGATAAAGAGGGAAGGGAAAGGCTGCCTTTCATTGAAGATATGCTGGCAGTACGGTTATAGTTTGACAGGATAAAGCGAGCGGAATTATTTTGAACAAGCTCGAGAGAAGCGATTAGATTTTCTTGGCTTGGATCCCATACTGATGATGCGTACTCTAACTTGGGGCGTATTAAGGATTTGTAAAGCGATAATTTTAGTGACGATGGGGCTCTAGAAAAATTGCGGCGTAAATACCCTAACATGCTATTAGCGTTGTTGATGATATGTTCAATATGTGTTGACCAGCTGAGATTAGTTGTGATGTGCACTCCAAGGTACTTATATGATGTAACTAGTTCTCAAGCTATGTTGTTTAGGTAATAAGTTGACTGATGCTTGGGTTTGCGGGATTCATGCATAACCTTACATTTGTTAGTGTTTAATTCTATCAGCCAAGTTTGGCACCAGTTAGAAACAGCGGTTAGATCAGACTGAAGGATTCTAATGTCACACTATTGTTAATCTTACGAAATATCACACAGTCGTCTGCAAACAAATGAATATTAGAGCACAATTTTGAAGGGAGGTCATTAATATAGATAAGAAATACAAGGGGCCCTAGGACGGATCCTTGTGGGACCCCAGAGCGCACTTCGCTGAAAGAAGAGTTAAAGCCATTAGCATGAACAAATTGGGTGCGCCGGGTAAGGAATGATTCAATCCTTTGTAGCACGTTTCTATCAAGGTTAAGGTTACTTAGTTTGTGAAGTAGAAGTTGATGACAGACCTTATCGAATGCTTTAGAAAAATTTAAATAAACGCAGTCTGCTTGAGACGAACTGTCCAGGATAGTGTGCAGTTTTTCAGTGAAGGTTATGAGCTGTGTTTCACAGGAGTATGTTTTACGAAACCCGTGTTGCGCAGGAGTGAAAAAGGAGTTTGATTGGAGGAAATTTACAAGATTTGTGAATAATACATGTTCTAGAAGCTTGCAGCAGGTGCTAGGAAGAGAAATGGGGCGATAGTTAGTAGGAGAACATTTATTTTCGGATTTATAGATAGGAACCACCTTCCCGATTTTCCATTCAAAAGGTAGCGTAGATTGATCGGGTGATTGCTGAAAAATTTTTGCCAAGATGATTGAGCTAGTTGCATATGTATTTTTCAAAAATTTAGCGGCAACGCTGTCATAACCAGGTGAAGAATGAAACTTCAAATTGCTTATAAGGGCGGCAATACCAGGAGCGTCCATGTTCACTGGTGGCATTTGGACGTAGTTGCAGTAAGGTAGGTGTGGCAAAGAGCTGTTGGATTTATGCGAAAAATTGTTTACAAATGTTTTATTAAGGACACCAGCACATTCACTTTCAGAAATATAATCACCATACATATCTAGGAGAGAGATGGAATCATTGGACGTCGGGTTAATAGTGCGCCAAAATTGTTTCACATTTGATTTTAGCATGGACGGTAATACATTCGACATGAAATTTTCTTAAGCATTTTTAGAGCTGTCACATAGCTATCAGAAGCTTCTTTGTAGGCAGCCCATTTTGCATTAGTCTGAGAAAGTTTAGCAGCACGATATAGACGTTTCTTTTTGCTTGATAGGCGTTTGATGCTTGGGTTGTACCATGGGCATTGTGCATGAGTCGTAATGAATTTCGTGGGGATGTACTTATCGGTTAGTCGGCTAACTTCGGAAGAAAACATATCCCAGTTAGTTTGAAGAGTTCGCTCATCATAATCCTCCAAAAAAACATCAAGGAATACCGCAAGTTCATCATTTATGGCCTCAAAATTTGCTTTCCTGTAGTTCCTTATTATTTTTCTTTTCTTGCTACATGTGTGGGATGGCGCATTGATACAGAATGTGAGTAATGAATGGTCACTTATATCCGGTAAGCAGGTAATGTTGGATGCAAGGTCAGGTGTATTTGTTAAAATTAAATCAAGGGTGTTGGCGGCGTGAGATGTTACCCGCGTGGGTAGTGTAACTAATTGTGTAAGCGAAAAAGTCGATAATAGTTGCAGGAATTCGCTAGCTTCGCTTGAAGATGGTGACAAAAAGGGTGGGGCGGCATGCCACTTTATGTTTGGGAGATTAAAATCGCCAAAAAGAAACAAAGGACACGAAGGGAAGCGGGTATGAATGATGTTAAGAACGTCGTGTAATTCATCAATGAAAGTCGGTGATAAGGAAGGAGGGCGATAACATACACCAACAATGTACTTTTGGTGGCCTACTGTAAGTGAGCTGAATATTATTTCTAGATTGCTGCGCACGTGCACAGGCGAAGAAGGAATGTCCTTTGATATTGCCAACAAAACACCCCCTCCACGTCTTTCAGTGCGGTCGCAGCGATAAATTGAGAAGCGGGAGGAATTCAGGAAAAGTTCGGAATCACGCACATGCGCATTAAGCCAGGTTTCAGTTATAGCGATTATATGGGCTGAACAAGTATCTATGGCGGAAGATAGAGCGTTATGTTTGTTAAGGATGCTTCTTATATTTGTAAAAAGCACAGATACATAAGATAAGATCGGTTGTCCACTGCCCCTCTTGTTTTCCTACAGCGAGGAACTCGAGGCAGGATTAGAAGAATGTCGTACACGTGCCGCTTGCGGCCGTATTTCTTGAACGGCATCGGTAACAGGGTCGTACATGTATTGTTTGTTACCGATTGACAACTTTTTATAGTGAAGTTTGAAAAGTGGTGAGCCGGGTTGACTTTTTCCAAATTCTATTAGCTTTTTCCGCGCTGTACGAGTGTTTGTTGAGAAGTCTTCGGTTACCGAGATATTGTCTTCTTTGAGTCGATTGCGCATGGAAAGTAGTTTTTCTTTAGTCTTATAATTTGCAAATTTCGCTATAACAGGGCGACACTTGTTAGGCGAGTAAGTACCCAGGCGGTGCGCTCTTTAACTGTCGCCGGACGGGAGAGTATAATCCGAGGTGTTTAGTATGCCGATTAATTTGGATTCAGTTTGTTGCCATGTTTCTTTGAAATCAGTGATGCCATGAAAAATTAGATTGTTCCGACGGGACCGATCTTCGATTTCGTCAAGGCGGGACTGTAGAAGGTTATTCCGGGAAGTTAATTCTTCAAAGGACTTTTGGGCTTCCGATAAACCCTCACTGAGCCTATCAACTTCTTTTAGTTGACTTTCGAATTCGTCAAGCCTATGTTCGATAGAATTCATTTTTGTCTCTATACTTGTCTGGCTTGCTCTAATGGAATTTATACCTTCCACTAGTTCCTCTTGAACCTTTGAACTATGCAAGGATTGTGCACGGACATCTCTCTGAAGTTGGAAGATAACGCTCATCTGTTCAGCCGGGTTTTCGGGTAACGATTCAACTTCCAAGGGGGTTTCCGAGCGAGCACTGCAGGTGGTGGGTCCAGGATTAGTTTCCACATCACCCGAGAGTAAGAGTGTTAACGCCATAGCATAACATTCGGACAATAACTCGCAAAACACCCGTGGGCACGAGAAGAGCACCAAAAAACGATCATCTGACTTTCTGGCATATAATGAAATTGGGCTACACACCTGCATTTCGGAAAAAACACGGGTGAGCGAGGCGCCGAAGGTGCTGCTCCCGTGCCCACTGAAGTGGGCGGTGGGGCGGCGTTCGTTTAAATACGGGCAGCTTGGTGATGTCGTTGCTGAAGGGATGGGGTATCGGTCGTTGAGTTGCGGGCAGGCAGAAGGTTCCGTGAAGAATGTCTTGTCAAGATTTGGTGACGCCGGCTTGAATTCCAACCATGCGCAGTAGCTGCTCGGGCACACTGCTATCGGCGATGGCTCGAGGCAGCATGCCGAACAGCGGGACGAAAGGGGTAGCCATGTCACAAAAATAGCAAGCAGGGCCTGCATTTCGGAAAAAACACGGGTGAGCGAGGCGCCGAAGGTGCTGCTCCCGTGCCCACTGAAGTGGGCGGTGGGGCGGCGTTCGTTTAGATACGGGCAGCTTGGTGATGTCGTTGCTGAAGGGATGGGGTATCGGTCGTTGAGTTGCGGGCAGGCAGAGGGTTCCGTGAAGAATGTCTTGTCAAGATTTGGTGACGCCGGCTTGAATTCCAACCATGCGCAGTAGCTGCTCGGGCACACTGCTATCGGCGATGGCTCGAGGCAGCATGCCGAACAGCGGGACGAAAGGGGTAGCCATGTCACGAAAATAGCAAGCAGGGCCTGCATTTCGGAAAAAACACGGGTGAGCGAAGCGCCGAAGGTGCTGCTCCCGTGCCAACTGAAGTGGGCGGTAGGGCGGCATTCGTTTAAATACGGGCAGCTTGGTGATGTCGTTGCTGAAGGGATGGGGTATCGGTCGTTCAGTTGCGGGCAGGCAGAGGGTGCCGTGAAGAATGTCTTGTCAAGATTTGGTGACGCTGGCTTGAATTCCAACCTTGCGCAGTAGCTGCTCGGACACACTGCTATCGGCGATGGCTCGAGGCAGCATGCCGAACAGCGGGACGAAAGGGGTAGCCATGTCACGAAAATAGCAAGCAGGGCCTGCATTTCGGAAAAAACACGGGTGAGCGAGACGCCGAAGGTGCTGCTCCCGTGCCCACTGAAGTGGGCGGTGGGGCGGCGTTCGTTTAAATACGGGCAGCTTGGTGATGTCGTTGCTGAAGGGATGGGGTATCGGTCGTTGAGTTGCGGGCAGGCAGAGGGTTCCGTGAAGAATGTCTTGTCAAGATTTGGTGACGCCGGCTTGAATTCCAACCATGCGCAGTAGCTGCTCGGGCACACTGCTATCGGCGATGGCTTAAGGCAGCATGCCGAACAGCAGGGCGAAAGGGGTAGCCATGTCACGAAAATAGCAAGCAGGGCCTGCATTTCGGAAAAAATACGGGTGAGCGAGGCGCCGAAGGTGCTGCTCCCGTGCCCACTCCTGACTGCTTTGCTCCCGTTGCCATGTTCTAGTGCCTTAAACAAAAAGAGAAGCAGGAAATTTTAACTAAGCAATGGCTTTAAATTGTGGTGTTCGTGAAGATATTCTTTTTACAAAAATGATAAATATCAGTATGATTCTTTGGTTCCTTTCTCTCAAAGCAGCAAAAGGTGCTAGTGAACACAAAAATTTTATTAGCATGGAACACCAACGTTCACTTAGTGTGAATGGAATCACTGCTTTATTCTTTCAAAATCATTATGCTTTTCTGGTTGAAGAACCTGAACATCAATTAGCCTTTCGTGTATAGAGGAATTTTCAGTTACCACACAACTTATTTATCATTGTACACTTCATACTTCAAACACCTTCCCTGAACCCATTATTATGTGCTTTACACCAGTACGTGCTTGCCAGTTTTATGGTGCCTAATACGTCTTACAGATAAACCTTATTACAAAAATCTGGTTTAAAATACATCTTTACATACTTTTTTCAGTATTTCGTGTGCACAACTTAAGCCCTCACATTTTGTATCAGTCCTTTTATATTTAAAAGATCCAAAAGTGTCGCCTTATTGTAGGCACAACTGCAGTAACAGCCGTCTTGGGTAGAACGAATTCTTCGAGTCTCATGACACTTCCCCGGTCCAAAGTGTCTTGCATATTTCTCAGCTTGGCCTCCAGAGCCTCCCATGTGTCTCCAAACCCTATTTCAGCTTCAAAGGCAAGCTGTAAAAAATGTACATTCTATGAAATCTTGTGGCCATCTGAAAACAAAAGCAGGCACAAAGATAGCTTCAAATCGATTGTGCTGAACGATATGGTGAATGAAATTAACCTTCACAACTGCTGAAGCAGCTGAGTTGATTTTATATTTGTCGAGATTTAGAAGAGATCTTTGAACATTCATTGTTATAGCAATGCCTTACCACTAGTTTTAAATGTACAAGCCGGTCTGATAAATTGCCATGCACTTTTTAATTAGCAAATGCTACAGTGCTCTGCTGAATAAACCAAAATGAATGCTTACAAGAGGAAACTCTTAACTTTACAGAGCAGACACGCGCAATTTGAAAAACATGAGTGATCCTTACCACGTCAGGATTGAAGAAGTGTCAGGGCAAATTATCTTCTGAGTTCGAGCTGCGGCTCTCTGCACTTGCGCCCGAAAGCATTTTTAATTGCCTAAGGTCCTGACAAAAAGGATCTGTGACCATATACTCAATTTCTTAGCAGAAATGAAAAGCAAGAAATTAGGAATTGTACACATTAGCAAAGCATAGATTATAAAGTAAGGTATGTTTGTGTGCTTGTGACAAGCCACACATAGTAATGTTCATAAAAATGCCTCAGGTTAACAATTAAAAAGGATAAGTGCATTACACCCGACTGCAAAAAAAGTATACTCACAAATGGAAATTGATAGCACAGTTAAGAGATGGTATGCATCTCACCAATGAAACAATACAAAATTATCCTGTCTGGAAGCTATAGCTTAAGGAAATATATGATGCGGTACAGTACAGAAAGACCACGAACGAAAGATCATTTTCGCAATTTCATTTGAGAATCACGAATTTGGGAGGCAGGTGTGCCTTCTGACTTGAACAGGAGCACAGGCATTCCTAATATTCCATGTCTTGCACAACTGCAGTCAATAGGCTTAAATACTTCAACTGTCAGCCAGTGCAACCCTCAATACCTGTGTCTCCCTTTGCCTGCCGAAAAATGGTTTACCGGTGAAAGAAGGAGCACGCGATTGCTTATAAGAGTATTATATCAGCTGGCACTTTCTCTATAGAAGAAATTTTTGAAAATTGATTGGTATGGCAATGCTACATGACTAGTGTTAAAGGTTATTGCCTTACAACATGTCAGTTGTAAGGGAAAGTTTGAACAAGGGCCCTGAAAGATGACATTCTCACCTTCAGTTCAAGGAGAGCGTCGGGACACGAGATGCGATTGCTGGAAGTATGGTCATTTGATGCAGGCTTTTCAGATACTTTTTTTCATTCGAAGCAGCCGTGTTCTCCTCGTTGCACTCACAGAGTGCATCAATGAGTTCTGAAATAACATGGGTCAACATCGAAATACATAGCAGTATGACGTCACATAGTAGTGGCTTCTCCACATAATTCAATAACTGAGTGCTCAATATGGAATGGTTATAAATATGCTTTGTAGCATTATGTTGCATTATGTAGTTTGTTTTATTTTAAATGTTGCTAGAACCTATCACCATCACTGTTCGAGTCACATGTTGTAATGAATTTCGCGTCGCATGCGAAATTGGTGTTACAAAGATATGCCCACCTTTATTTTTATCCGTCATCTAAGTACGCCGCGTGGGAGCATGAGCCGTATTTGAACTGCTGGTGGGCTAGGCTACAACATAAGATGCTCACAAATCATAACTGCATGGCTACTGCATGCATTGGTTATACTCTTATTATGGCGTAACACGCTGTGGTCTGGACAATTATTTTGAAAAAGAGTAACTGTACTTTTTGCACCCAATACTAATCTAAAACAAGCGTTGCTTATGAGCTCCACCTGCATCAGGAAATCACCCTGATTTAAACTACGAGTGAAGCAGACTGCACTAGTGCACTACCTGACAAAATAAATCAACCAGTTAAAAAGGAGCTGTTAAATACTCACTTGAGAAGTGCCGAAACTATCTTGATATAGTTCGGAACTAGTACTATATAAACGCAATTGATATTCACATGGTAACAAAATGCTAATTTCGAACTCATTACCGATTTTTTCCCTTTTAGTACGCGCGCAAGAAACCCGAAACAGCGTTCGGCCCGCAAATGCTGGTGTCGAGGTTATGGTGCAGCTTACAGCGTGCATTTCGGTTTTCGGGGAGGCCAAACGCTATTTTAAAGCTCACAAGGCGCCCTTAATGCCAGCCAACGCTGTGCTAAAACTCCCAACAACCCCTTCCATTTCTCTTCGCCACAGGGCAAGCTAAGGGTGGTGTGAACATGATATAAGAACTTCACTAAAAAACAAGAAACGTCGAAAGAAACGCAGAGAGCCAAACCTGCAGGCAGTGAGGCCATAAACGCGCTAACCTAAGACAGATTCCCGGGGCGAGGATCCCGATTTCGCAAGCACTGTGGATTTGTGTTACTTATCGGAATAAAATAACAGCGCCAATAGTAAAGAAATTGAAAAAAAAAACACCGACAGCTCCAAGTACATAAGCTCTGACAAATCTGCGCGGACGTTTTAGTGTGCGAGCGCGAAGAGATCACGGTCTCACGGTGCGAATATTCACAACCGCTGAGCGACCATCCGAATCTTGCTAAGCAATACTGTAAAGGAGCACACAGATTACTGGGAAGCTGTCACGCGAACCAGCAACGTGGTCGGAGTGATAAATGACGAACACATTCTAGCCCACGAACACGCAAGTGACGCAAATTACCGTTCACCAAATACGTTTCGCCAAAACAAGGTGAAGTTTCACGCGCCAAGAGAAGGGAAGTTGCACCTACGAACACATTTGCACGCAGACTTTAAGGCAACGTAAACGCCAAAGTTAACATATCTGTTCTATTTGCCTTCTCGCTCTTGGCACGTGATCCGCAGTTAAGCGAAGAAACTGCCGTCGTTCCGTCTTTTGGATTACTGAATTAGGCACACTGGAAACAAATCCGCCTGCAGCTACATAAGCAGTGCCTGAATTCATCTGAATACACAGGGCAGCGTAGCAATATCCTACCCTTTCAGTCAACAGCAGACGTAAAGATCTGATAAATGAACAGCACTCACCTTTGTTTGCACCTACTGACAACTCCGCAACTCCTCTTCGTCGTGATCGTTCCCGCCAAGCTTACCAACAGCACACCAGCTTCACGTTTAGTAAATCGCATCAGACGCAGCGCGTGCTATCGCCAGCAGTAGTCTCTGTCTGCCACTGGTGGCGCTGGTGAAGCAAACGTTTAGAACTAGCGGAGCAAAACCTGAGAGGTGGAAGTGCTGCGATCGGAACAAGTGTTTTAACATTCTCGTTTTCGTGCTTTGGCGTTGCAGGCACGTGCAGCCTCACTGTACTTTGCGTCACAAGGCAAACCGCGGCGCAGTGATAAAGTGGCTCCGAAGTGTCGGCGTCATCATACGCTGCGCACGCCCTTCTAGAGGTGACGGTTCAAACCACGATGCGGCCCCTGGCCAGCCCGCGGGAGGGCGTGAAAATCGCGCAACTTTCACCGCTGCGAAAATGCGATGCTGAAATGTGAACGTTTCGCCTCGCGGCCGCTCATGGCTGTTTTTTTGACTTGATATACATTGAATTTAGTATATGGGAAGCGTGACGGCATGACAGACACGAATGACAGCTGCTGACATGAAAATAATGATGTGCGTGTCGTGTGCTGCATGACTTACATTCCACTCTAGTTAGCGTGCTGACGACAGTTTCGCAAACTTGCTATACATAAAAATTATTATTCCATGACATAACCATATGAAAGAAATGAATGACATCTGGCAAACGCAAAAATCTAATCATGCATGTCTTGTACGGTATGACATCCCAAGTAAAGCAGAATGTTATCCCAACGTTGAATGAAAGTGCTTAGATGTCAGTCAGCAACGTTGCCTAAAAGCGCTTAACGTCCTCTTTTTTGATCACATGATAACGTTGCTTGTAACAATCAGGACCATATGCCAACATCTAGGATCACATTTTCAACATCACAGCAAGGTTTTAAAACATAGCCACGTAATGTCAACATACGAGCAACGTGATGTCAACCTACCAACAACGTGACAGCAGTATACAAGTAACATGATGTCAACATTGCTCTGTGACGGGTTGACTTTCATGCGACGTGTGCAGAAAATATATACAACTATGTGTGCGTTATTATTAAAAGGCATGTTGACTTGTTACGGGAACCACCCCGAAGCTTCTGGCTAGAAAAAAAGCTCTACTATGGTGTTAAAAATTGCATTATTATTGTCCACGCACAAAAACTGTTTCCTAACTACTCTTTATCAACGCATTTGTACAAGCATAAACAAGTGGTGTTCGAACAGCCAAGCTATAAAAATGTCAAAACACACTTGTGCAGGTCCATGAGACCAATAACACACTTTTCAAATCCCAATGCTTCCAAAACGTGTTATATACATACTGCATTCTTTAGAACATCGAAAAATGTGGTTTTGCTCTGTGTAAGCAATGACTACAATGAGTGAATATGTGTTGAGGGTGGAGCATATTTATGTGCTAAATCGCAACAACCTTGAGGTTATGCAGTCAAACAGCTTAGGCAGGAAAGAAGAAGTTGAAGCGCCTGAATGCCATATGAAATAAAAAAAGAAGGCATTTATTTACCAAGAATACTTACTTCATATTTATTTATCATTGTCACAGAGCAAAACACGAATGGGAGTGTTACAAAACACATTTCAGGTATACAGTAATTATTATGCACAATGCACATAGCAAGTTTGTTTCGCACTGTGTCAACTGCTGGGTAGTAAAAAACAATACGGGTGCAAAATGAAAACACAATTTGTTTATACAATCTTAGCAAAAGTTTGTCTAAAAAAACTTTGATTTATAGTATTTACAATACCAGGGGGAAAGTGAATAGGCAAGAAAGAAGACACTGGCGAAACTGCTACGTGTAAATACATAGGAGGACACGAATATCATAGATGGCCATTGCCTTATCGGTAATTTTCCGACAGTGATGCATGCATTGTATGCAATAATGGTTCCCACTGCTGTTGACTGTCTATGTCATGATTTCATGAACAGAGACAATATACCAGCATTGAAAAACTGGCACGTCACACACAGGTACAGCTTGTTTTGACGGAGCCTAAAAGGTTCAAAACAAGAACTTGTTTTTACCAAACAGAAAAACCTGCTTATATCTGTGTAGCAAAACATGTTGCAAACCAAAGAAGCTTATCAGCTTGAAATCAACTAAACTTCATGATTACTGCCTGACACGCATTCAGTGAAATGCAGCTCAATCAATGTGGCCGATTGATTACATAAAAATGCGCCTTTGAAAGTTACGGTAGCCGACACCCGGTCAGAAAAAAGCAAAACGCGATCAGTGGAGCATTTTCTCAGTGTAATTCGCGCAAGACAGTGACCCCCCAGCCACAACAAAGCGAGAAATATTGATCACGAAACGAGTGCACAAGGAAAGCAACAATTTTCTTTTCAGTTCATTACCAAGTTGTTGTCCTTTTGTTTTTCGGATGATTAAACTGCCTTCACACAAATATTCTTGTTCATTCAGTCCAGATTTTAATAATTTGCATCTAGATGGATATATATGTGGGGTTTAACGTCCTAAAACCACCATATGATTATGAGAGACGCTGTAGCGGAGGGCTCCGGAAATTTCGATCACCTGGGGTTCTTTAACGTGCACCCTAATCTGAGCACACGGGCCTACAACATTTCCGCCTCCATCGGAAATGCAGCCGCCACCGCCGGGATTTACTCCCGCGACCTGCGGGTCAGCAGCCGAGTACCTTAGCCACCACATCACCGTGGCGGGGCTAATTTGTACCTAGAGGTGAGCTCAAGTTATCTTTAGATTGTTATGCACTGCTCTGCATAACTGACTTGTATTTTTCACCTATGCATTTCTTGTGTTGTGTGCCACTAATTTTAGCATTTCAACTTTTTTTTGGATTTGCAGTGAATGCAGCTTCCAAGTTGATACTTTGTAGCGAGTGGTGGCGCGCATCTTTGCAAAAATGGCAAAGTACTCTCATTTGTTTGCGGAAGTCGCTTGGAAGGAAGTTGATTTTTCGAAGGTATTCAGTACGAGTATTAACACTGAGTACCCTATTTCTCACAAAAATATAACACCATAAATGGATACACTGTGTATGTGTATCCAAAACTATGGATACACATACAATCATACTTGTGCGCACAGGAACAGCAGCAGGCACAGGAAATGCAATCTTTTCGAGTGGAATGACAAAAGGAAACCAACCTGCATCCCTATCAGAGAGGCAACTAACAACCATGCCACCACAACAGTTCATATGCCCAGTGGAGTTCACATATGCAAACTGAGCAGCATGCTACAGTTGCCAGTCTCTGCTCGAGACTTTGCCAATGTGCTTCGACTTGAGTGAACAAGCTCGCCAGGTCAGGGTACGTCCAAGAGGGGGTACACTGTCGACGATGTCGGCAAACAGCAATTGCAGGGTGATGACTGAAACGACTGTGGAACAAGCCATGATGCGAGTAGCTTATCAAGCAAACAAAATAATTAAATGGGAAAACTTCTCTAAAAAATGCAGAGAAATTGGCTGACAAAATCTGTTTGCAACACTCAATAAAAGCTGTGCCAGGACTGCCAGAAAGCTATGTAACAATACAGCAGCGAAAAAAAAAGAACACAGCAGTGAGGAAACCTAAGTAGTGCAGAGATGAAATTTATGAAGCTTTACTGAGCTGGAAGATTTGCTCCTTACTCATAATTGATGGCAAAGAATCAACTATTAGAGGTTATTTACGGTCTTATTTCATTTCTTCAGCTCAAACATATTCAGCCCACCTAGTTATTTTCAGGGTGGCAATGTTCGTTGAGGTAATTATCATAAATGATGCACAAGGAAAATTTTTAGTAGTGAAAAATTGACATATAGTATGGTGCTTACCAAACAGATGGCACTCACAGCATAGTATTCCTTTCTGTCACTCCTCATGACCTGCATTGGTTTGCTTGCTTGCTTGTTCCTTTCATTTGTGGCTCTCACCCACTAAGGGGGATTGGCCAAGAAGCCGGTGGTTAATGCAAGTCAATACCTTTAGATTTTCTAGACTAGGGGAATATGATTACTATGTTTTGACTGTGAAATTGATTTGACGCAGTGTAAAAAAACAAAAAAAGAGGGGGGGAGAGAAATAATAGAATTTGTTCAATGTCTGAGGTGGATTTGTTATATAAAATTCTCCTGAAAGTTGAATCATTGCAGTGTATCAGCTAAATAATAAGTGGTAGTGTGGCTAGTAAAATTTGAGAGCTGATCGCTGACTTAGCAAGGTAATCTTCTTGTGTTATATATGAATTCGCAGAGAGTCCCGCAGATGTTCCTGTCGCTGTGTCCCAATGAAGTGGCCCCAAAAGACAAAATATTGGGAGTATTAGGTGATATTCCTAGTTTTTTGAATAAAATTTCGAAGCAGGTTTTCTTTGATTTTTGAAACGGTGACATTTGATAAGAAAATGTCGATATGTTCAGGTTCGTTACAGCTTGAGCAAAGAGGGGATGGCACCAGACCAGACCTGTTTAAGTAGAATTTAAGAGGTGGTACACGGCAACGTAATTTTGTTATCAAGACTTCCAATTTACGCGTGGGACCCCATTTAATATTCCATGTGAAGTGCAGGGGCGAGAAATCTGGATTCGGTATCATGATTTTTGATGAGTCTTCAAGAAGGCAAAGTTTTCTAAACCTCGCTGCTGTTACATAAGCTGTAGGAGGCATGATTGGCACAATCGGAAGATCAAGAGTTGTTCGCGCAAGTGTGTAAGCTATCTCGTTTATAAATATACTACGATGGCTTGGTACCCATATCATTCACACTAGACGAATGTTTGTTGGGACTAATGATTTAGAAGTTTCTAGTACTGCTGATGTCGACGACGATGATAAAAATGAACACACGGAATACGAGTCAGACACTATCACAGCTGTCGAATGAGTCGCAGGAAGTTTACGAATAGCTAGTATAACGGCAAAGTAAGATGAAATTCTGCTGCTCATTTTCTTCTTCCGGCATGTGCGTATGTACCTAAAACAGAATAAAAAATTTCATCCAAAACATCAAAACAAAACTATCAGCATGTTTTTTGGTACACCACAGAATGAAGCAGAGCTATAACTAAGGAGTAGATGTAAAAATATTCCAAAAGACAGGCCAGTTCATAATTAAAAATATAGATTCATACCTAACACAGCAAAATATAGCAAAAACTACATGAATATTTCGCCAAATATGCAGCTGGCCTCCTCAATATGCCCTGGCGCCAAATGAGCGGAGGTTACAGTTTGCTGCTTGTCTCGTATGTCGCTTAGTATGCGGCCGTGGTTGTTGTGGCGCGCCAACTTGTCACACGATTGAATCACGACTCGAAAAGATTTTTCTTGCCCCACTTTTGTTCCCGAGCTAGCCTTGTCTCACTACTGAAGTCGAAGGCATGTCCCGTCGTCGAGCAGTGCTCGTCGAGTTTTGTCTTATAATGCGTGGTATGGGTGGCTTCTGCAATGTCTCCGTTGTGCTCTTTAAGTCCTGTCGGTGGCTTCCTGCCTGTTTCACCAATGCATGTGGTGTCGCATACATCACTGATCAGCACTTGCATTCATATAGGTGGAAAACGTGGTTGCTCAATTGTAAAGAAGCCATTATCTGAGCAGGTTTATCAACGACAGCCAGAAACACATGCAAAAGGAAACAAGGAGTGTGCCGCGAGAAAACACAAAACCCATTGTTTCTGTACCTTACGTTGAAGGTGTTTCAGACTCCGCACGAATAGCACTTCTTCCAAATGGAATAAAACAATTTTCAAGCCTTATTGTACCTGGGTAAACGTGTTCTCTATGCCCAAAGACAGCACTTTTGCGAATGATCAAAAGAGGGTTGTTTACAAGTTCCTGTGCGGTGGAGTTCACATAGTCTGTGCGGTGGCTGCGACACAACTTACATTGGGAAAACTGGCAGGAAGTGGTCAATGAGGTTTAATGAACACAAAGGAGGCATCACAAAAACCACGCATTCTCAGACAAAACTCATCAAACACTGTTTGAAAATGGGACATGCCTTCGACATTCGTAGTTCGATGACGCTGGCTCGGGAACAAAAGAGAGGAAAGAGAAAGATTTTCTAGTCTTCGTTAGACCGTCGTGACCAGCCAGCGTGCAACAACAATCACGGCCTCCATCCGGATGAGTAGACACATACGAGACAATCAGGGAATTTGGTCACCTCCACACATTTGGTGCCAGCACACACTGAGGACGCCACTCGCATAGGAAGCGAAATATCTGAGTTGATTCGTTATATTTTGTTGTGTAAGTCGTAGTACATATTATAATCACGAAGGAGCAGAGTTTTATTTCTATGGTAATTTAGCATATTTCCTATTTCCAGAGAAAAAAAATTGTTTATTCAAACAAAACACAAATATTTATTGACTTGCTTTCTATCTATGTGGACATAATTCCTGCCCGAGGCAAGATAAACAATGCTACTCAGCATTTATGCCATGCGTTGACTGCCAATAATGTACCATCCCATACTTATGCTATTGCCAGTGAACTGTTTTCTTGGAAATTGTTATCTATGTGTCTCTTCAATTAGGCTACACCACCCGCGTTAATTCAAGAAGTGCAACAGTTGACTACCAAATTTTTGGTTAGTGGTTAACTGAACAATTGCGGCTCACTCTATCAGATTGCTCCTTCCAAATTTAAAGCACCAAAACTGTCTTTACTCAATTTCATGCATTTGCCTTAGGTAAAATTTACCGAATTCTTTTGAATAGGACAAGCTTCGTTTTTTGCTCTACACTTTGTCGTATAGGATTAAAAATTTATGTAGTTCCTCGTCATGAAGATACTGTATCAGTGGCTTTGCAGAGGCATTCCCTTGAATATGATGTTAAGCTGAAAATTCACAAGAAAACATGGCTAACTCACCTACAATGCCTAGCCTTTATTATATTGGTATAACTTATGGTAGCAACATTTCGCCTCGTGCAAAGCAAGAGAAATGCTGCATTTTACGTCATTTCGTTCACGACATACCGTCTCTATGACACTCAAATTACTTTAATATGCATCACTCTATAAAGTCTCTGTCGGAGCCTAAAGCACCCTGAACCTAAACAGGAAAAAAAACGAAAGCATCAAAATTCCACTTGAGCGCAGCTTCTGTTCCGATAAACCATTTATTTCAGTGTTTCAGAAGATCTGGTTTTTTTTAAACCTTGCTAGCAGGCCGCAGCTGCACACCAGTCTTTGTGAGGTAGCATCTTGATGGCATGATGTAAGATGTCCCTGCGGCATATATAAGCTTCCTGTCCTCTTACTTCCCTTTCTCCACCTCTGATTTACATCGTGCACTCTTCCTTCAACAGAAGTGCTAAGATGGCCCCATTTTCGGGGCTTTACTCTGCAGCCGGTAGCATTATTCACTGCTGGTGCTATTTATGCTCGTGCTAGAAATCCTTCAGAGGGAATATAGCGAGTTGAGAGACACGAGGGATAGCTAGCGAGGTTTGCAAACGCGTTTCAGGGGATGTCAAATGCCACCTCCTTTACTTGATCACAGGCCATTAGATGCGACATTTTGTAAAAAAAAACAGAGCAGATCACACGTGCTCCGGCGATAACTTTAACAGTAGACGCCTCTGCACAAATACTGTGGGTGTTGCGCATGGTACGCTTGATACTTATGTGGTTGCATACAGAAGCTACCCGGAAAACTATCTTTCACTACTTCCTGGCTACAATTACACAAAGCCCCTGTTTCACGCCTTGCAGTGAGCGGAAAAATGGTTATTTCGTGGGCATGAACGGCGGAAGGAATTTGCCAGCCAAAACATTACTAGCCCCATCCATGCTAAACAGAAGCATCGGTTGCCACTTTCTTTTTCTTTCTCACATAGCTACTTGAAACCTTCAAGAAAATGAATGGAGATTGGAGTGACATCGGTCAGAAGATGGTGCAAGCGTGGGGAGCCAACAGACGGAAATATGAGGTCAAACAGCACAACAATCATACTCGAGGGGCGGTCTCATACTTACATACAAGAATGCAGTGCTCAGATTTAGTGAAACATATGAGAGTCAAATTTTTCAGCTATGAAAGGAGTTCTGCTCGCACCGCAATTAATTCGTAAGACAGATGCAAATTTCACTCACTGAACTTTGAACAACGAATCTAATGATATCATATTAACACATTTTTAATACAAAAAGTGGGTATTTATTTGATAAGCCTTAGGCAGTATTCAATTCAGTGTCAGAAGTCATTATTATTCGCGTGCTCCTACAAAATAAACAGCACAGTACACATGGTTGGGAAAGCTTAGAGGCCTTATCAAGCGCGAAAAATGCTGGTCACTGTCTACGCAAGTGCTAAATAGAATTACTGGTTGACATCACCATTCACCAAAATTTTTAGAATTTTGACGTCATCGAGTGACATCGCCACTTGGTCTAAATTTGGCAGATCCCCGAGACACCTACAAACTGCATGAGGTGCAGAAAGCTTTTGGCGAGGGAATACAGTCGACCGACAAGCAGAAAAGGATGGCTGCCTCGGCGTTCAAATCCTCCAAGACAAACGCATATGGAATCTTGGGAGTCTTTTTTGGACAGAAATTTCTCACCCCACCTGCGCACTTGCTTGGCTTTCACGAATGCGACGGTAGACCTGTCAGAATATCATCAGTTTGTGCACATAGTTGTAGCAAGAGAGGAAGATGGGATGGCGGCCAACGTGGTCGTGTCGTTCTCTCGCCACTTTATTATCAAAGGCGATTGCCGAAGCGGAGTGGCAGCAGCTTGTCTTGTCTTGTCTTGTCTTGTCTCCTAGGAGATCTTGGCTCATACCCACATGGGAGATTGGCCACACTGTACCTGTTGATAGATAATTTTTTACAACGCTTGCTAAAAAATAAAGAGAAATTAGATAGAAACAATAATAATGTTCCTTTGAAAAAAAAACGTGAAAAAATCGCAGAATAATGCGATAACCCAAAATATATAAAACAAATTAACAAGAATGAGGAAGGGGAAGAAAGAATTGGATATATCTGGCAGTACCACTATCAGCGTATCCTTCCGGTTGCCTGAATGAATTTATGTAGCGCTGACAGAATATCACTGTGGCCCACACCCAACTGACTGGCTCCAAACGATAGTAAGGTGGATGTATTGACTGGCAATCCAAACATACCAATCGGTCTTTCAAGAATTATTCGGCGCAGTGAGGCGAAGCGGCGGCATGTGAGAAGAAAGTGATCTATTGTTTCCGGTTCATTGCAAACTACACATAGGTTAGTTAATGAAAATCCTGATTTGTTGAGATAAAAATTTAACAGAGGAACTCTACAGCGAAAGCTTGTGAGGGTCACCTCACATTGACGGGAAAGGCATTTTGCGGTGTTCCATGTGAATTGCAAGTGCCGAAATTCTTCAGACTGTAGAAGCGATGTTTCGTTCATTTTCAAGATTAACAGGCGTTTGAATCGTTCGGCAGTAATAAAAGGAAACTGTGGAGCTACTAGCACCACCGGGAAACTTAAAGATGCCAAAGCAAGCGAATCAGCAATTTCATTTGGTTCAATTCCAGCATGCCCGGGGACCCAAATAAACCGAACTTCTGATAGGCTATGCGCTACGAGAGACCAAAATATCCCGAGAAGAAGAGACTGCTTTGCGGACGTTAGATGTGTACATACAGACAAAGCATCCGAAATAATAATAGCTTTTCATTGCATATAAATTAGTTTTCGAAGAGCCAATGCAATAGCCAGGAATTCTGCGAGATAAATTGGTGTGAAGTCAGGCAATCGGAGCGCAAAGACTAATTAAGCTGATGAGAAAAATACCTATTCCAGCCTTCTAAAGATTTTGCGTTGCGCCCGTCGAAATTACTACGTATTTAGGAAAATGACTTAGATGGTCTTGAAGGAGGCCCTCCAGAATATGCTTTGGAAGTAACTTGGCATTTTTCGGAAAAATATCATCGAAAATTAAGTCAACTGGCACCGATCATTGGGTTTGGGGAGTCAAATGCCGGAGGGAAATGTGAAGATTTGATAACAGAGACTCGACGGAAATGACTTGGGGTCTTTGATAACGAGACCACGGGCGCTGAAAGAAAGAAACTGGATGTTTCATGAAAACTGTCTGAGAAATGAAGAGGGGTGCATCATGAAGTTTTAAAAATGTTTGCACAGTAAGCTGTCGAAATCTAGCATCAAGTGGAATGATTCTAGCTTCCAAATAAAGCACGCTATTCGCGACACACCGAGGTAGCCCGAGACACAGCCGCAGAGCTTGCCTTTCTAGCAATATAAGAGGTCTTAATTTGTACTCAGCACTTGCAGAAAACAGAACGCAGCCAAACTCCAGAATTGGGCGCACGTGAAGTTTGTATGTCATAAGTAACGTATCCCTGCGCATCCCTGAATTCTTATTGCAAAACCGGCGGAGCAATCCTACGGTCTTTCTGCTTTACGGGTGTTTGATTCTATTTGTTGCTGCCAATTTAAATTGTCCACGTAAACAATACCAAGATATTTTAGCGCTGTTACTTGTGGAATCGGATCATTTCGATAATGCAGTGAAAGAAATACGGGAACGGATAGAGGGAATACAAGCAGAGCACATTTACTAACATTAAGTGAAAAAGACAGCCCACCAAGCCATACCTCAATCTCACTCAAATATGACTGCAAGATTTGATAAAAACTATCAAATCGGGCGTGGCAGCAGCTGCCACGCCCGAACCGCCAAGCGCAGTGCTCTTTTTTTTCTCTCGCCACTTTATTATCAAAGGCGATTGCCGAAGTGGAGCGGCAGCGGCTGCCACGTCCGAACCGCCAGACCTGGTGCTCGTTCTCCACTGCTCGCGCCTCTAGCTCTCGCGTGAGCGGCACGAGAGGCGCAGCGTGGTGGCTATACAAATGACGATGATAATGAATGGCGATGATTATGATGCTAGAGATTACTCCCCCCCGCAGAAATGAAGCCGCAATGAAAATGGGTAGCATGCAAGGAATGGGTATGGACATGCAAGGAATGGGTGGAGAACGAGCACCAGGCCTGGCGGTTCGGACGTGGCAGCCGCTGCCGCAACGCTTCGGCAATCGCCTTTGATAATAAAGTGGCGAGAGAACGAAACGACCATGTTGGCCGCCATCCCGTCTTCCTCTCTTGCTACATAGTACTGCAGATATTTTCATTCCAGTTTTATAACTGCAGCAGAGTGGTGTGGTATACCAATTGACCACACGAAATAATTGCTTCATTAGTGCTCACCTATTTGAGTACTCATAGCCTTATCATGCGATATGGTTACTCTGAAAACTCACGCACAGCCTTTTTTCAAGGTTCTAATTCCTTTGTTTCAAACTTGTAATTGCCTCCCTCCTCCCACCCCCTTTGTACTTTTATCATCTTGAGTGTCTGGACAACACGCTAGGTGATTGGGACCCTAAGTTTAGCAAGTGGAAACTGCAAAACCAGTCCGGGTATTGCATTTGTCATTTGGGAGATGCAAGGAAATAGGTGGCCCACACGTTCATGACTGCCCGCAGTGAGCACTCGAAGAAGTTCATTGGAGAAATAGGCTTGAATGCGTCTACGTTTTCTGCGAACTTCTCATTTTCTAGGGGTATATGGTGGGCGATGCTGAGAATAAATGCGTTATGTCCTGTTATGGTCAGTGAAGGCCGGGTGCCTAGAAAGTAAGATATAACATGAGCTACAAGAGCGAACAGATTATTTGCCAAAGCTTAGCTTTGCTATTGGTAAATGGTGACCGTCTTGTGTACTTCGTGCAGTTCAAGCTTTATTCCTGCTACCTCTCTGTGAAACCAATCACTGGCCACTACAACAAGCAAATGGCATCACATCAATGATCTTTGAGGACACAGTGATCACTCGCAATACATGTGTTACCGTAATTGGAGAGTAAGTATTACCCTAGCAAACTCATTTTATCAATAATTTGGCATACTGGAAATATTGTTTTGAAATTTCAGAAGGCGTCAAGACACTTGATGTTTATATTGCTGCGCGTGGCTGAGATCGCTATAGAGCTCACGCAGCCACCCGCACTTTTGCTGCAGTCAGGGAAATATGGCTCATTAACTCACAGTTTGTATGCGCACATGGAAGTTTGTTTTCCACCACCTTGCCCGCAAACTATCCACAAACTTCCTAGTGAGCACTTTCCAAGTCTGAAAAGCACTTCTATAAAGGTCACCGAAATCGAAACTGGGGGTCCGTAGCCTCTGAAGTTATCCACCACGCACTAGCGAAAAAATCTCGGGGGCTTAGTATTTTTCAGGAATGATTTGCAGACGATTCAAGCTACCTCTCAGTTGGCAACTGTTGCCACTCTGTGCAACGTTTATAGAGGCTGCTTGGCCTTGTGACCTCCCCTCCTCTCCCAAGAAAAAAAAAAACTTGACGCCCGTCATGTCGCCACCCATTCACATGTGCACACTAGTCTCTCGCAAAAGGTCCAATGTTATGCTACCCTTAAACCAGTGTCACGTGGAACACACACTGACAAGCATTCCTCACCTCCCTGCGAAGGAAAGACCATCAGGTAACGTCCTACGAGTCTCAAAAATAAAAGGCACGGTCAAGTTCTCTGTGTACTTCGGAAACGCTTCTGCAGTCCCCTGGCTTCAAAGGCGAGCATCCAAGCAGGTCCTGGAATCCTGGGCACAATTGCCAAACCACTTGGTCAGGAATGTGGCACGCTTTGTTCTCTTCTTTCTTTTTGTCACTTCATCTCTTTCTTTTTTTTCAGCCGCCTCTCGGGGTTTTATTGTGTATTGGAGACGTAGCGACTAAATTTACCCACTAGGCTAAACACTGAAGTGTGAAATCTGGAGAAATAACTCATACGTGTTTCGGTGGCATAGTCTTGTTTAGCGGCACCACTTTTGACAAACGTCACAACTGACACGAGGCAACTTTATGGTTCTTTTCACAGATGACGCCACCACCAAGAAATGTGAGCAATATTTATGATTTGTTGAAAATCTTTTGAGTCAAGCGTTGCCACGCAAAGTTAGTGAGCACTGGTAACTACAAAACATGACATAGTCCTCCTAATGTGCGATAATTGTGACTTACAAATAAATAAAGTAAACTTGCAGAAACCTGGCAAGCAGAAAAATTAGCTAAATTCACTCTGTCTTACAGTTTTCTAGTTAACTTATGAATATTTTCGCTGCATAGAAAGGCTTGCTGCTTCAATATTGAAAACTTAACATTTTCATCTTGGACAGCTTTTCCACCTCGTCGGTGATGCCAAAAAAAGTGGATCCATAAATTTGTTAATTCAAGCAGTTATTAACCATGAGCTATTCGTCCGAATGCGAAACAACTTTGCACAGACATTAGGTACATTTTAGCCTGTAAACACATTCAATATTGTTGTTCTGCAAAAAAAGTATTCACTCATAAACCTACATTGTTCTGCCCATTTTATTGAAGCCTGCATGACTTTTTGATTGCTTTACTGGCTAAATTTTTTATAGAAACCTTATTTATTTCTTTATGAGAAGGCTCAGAAAATTTGATTTAATTATGTGTAACAGTTCTGCAACACTTCCAGCGTGACAGAGGCTTGCATAACAAAAGCACTGGTCTTTGCTCGCACTGTTTTAAGTGCTATGCAACCCGCTTCAGACTAGGCGACAATACTAGCTGTCATTAGACAGTGGAGATTGTAAGCTTTCTAATGCATTACAATTCACATCAATAGGCTGAGCGTATAATGTCAGCAAACAGTGAATAAAATGCAGAGCGGGAGCTGCCGGAGTGCGATTGCCACCTTAATAAATCATTTTGTTGGGCTAGTTGGTACATGCTTACTTAATTCTAAAAAAGATTCATACCATCGAATAAGAAAATTGAGGACAGAACAGAAAGGGCGTCACTCACGACTAACTTTATTCTCGGAAAATCAGCAATACATAAGCGTAGCAACCTTGCGCACGCACATTGCCTCACATGCTAGTCAAAAAACAGGCGATAAAATTGACCACAAATGAATTATGACAAAAAGCCACTAAACAAAACAAGAGATTCTGAAGAGTGGAATTCCCCACCACGCAGAGCAACAGATATAATACTAACATGCGTATCTCGTATTTTTAAAATTGTATGCTTTCATAATTTTGCACGCTAAGGTGTCATTACTCTTTCCAAGAAAGGATACACTGAAAAACCTAGCCTCACACTTGCAGGAACCACAATGTGCAAGCAAATGTGCCGGTGCATAAAGTACAGAATTGGGGAGCAAGAACTTCATGCGAAAAAAAAAAACGGCCGCGTATTTGCATGTAATCTGCAAATGTCGTCGAAAGACGATAGTTTTGCGTGTGAACAGAGTTAGCAAAAACATTTATTTGATGTTCTGCGCGAGAAAATCGGTAAGTTCTATTTTGGAAGCGCTTCGTTAGAGTGCCTCGAGCGTGCAGCGGAGGCGAACGAGCGCATCAACTCACGTCACACGTGAGACATGAGCGCCATCTGGCAGTGATTTTGAAAAACGAACCGCGTAGCTCTGAGATGGGTGTGCGCGCACGTCTCAGAGGTGATAAGGCGTAGAACGCAAGGCGACGGGTAGGGGCCACCACCGTCTCGATTGATTGATTGATATGTGGTGTTTAACGTCCCAAAACCACCACATGATTATGAGAGACGCCGTAGTGGAGGCCTCCGAAATTTTGACCACCTGGGGTTCTTTAACGTGCACCCGAATCTGAGCACACGGGCCTACAGCATTTCCGCCTCCATCGGAAATGCAGCCGCCGCAGCCGGCATTCGAACCCGCGACTTGCGAGTCAGCAGCCGAGTACCTTAGCCGCTTGACCACCGCGGCGGAGTCACCACTTAGCAAAGCGTTGGAAACACTCGCCTGTTCGTGCAAGCGTTGCATTGTCAGCGCAGCGTGATAAGCGCTACGGTCCTTAAAATTACTTATGTATGCTTTTTCTAGTAAAAGACGCACATGCAGATCATATACGAGCTATTGTGATGCCCCATACATGCCCAATAATTGGTTTTCAATTGACAATTGCACAAGTATGAAAGCTAAACCTTGAGCAACATTGGTGGGCGCTGCGGATGGAGGCGGCCGTTTTAGGTACCCGGTGCCGTTAGAGATGGACAAACAGACAAATGCATAGACAGACAGACAAAAAGTTTAGCGTTGAAGGTCCCCAAGAAAGACTATCGTCTTTAAAATAAACTTTTGGCATATTTGCCAGCACATTGTGGTTTCTTCAAATGTGAGGCTAGGTTTTCCAGTGTACCGTCCATGGAAAGAATAATGACACCTTGGCGCGTGAAATTATGGAAGCATTCTATATTAAAAAGAAGGGAGATACGCATAGTGTTAAATCTTTTGCTCTGTGTAATGGAGAATTTTTGTTTGTTAGAATATTTTTCGTTTAGTGGCTTTTTTGTAATGCTTCTTTTGCTGTCAATAATAATGCATGTTTCTTTACTAGCATGTCAGGCAATGCGCACCCGCATGGTTGCTAAGCTTATAAATTTCGCTGATTTTGCAAGAATAAAGTTAGTTCAGGGTGACGCCTTTTCTGTTCTGTCCTCAATCTTGTTCCGCGATGGTATGCATCTTTGCGTATTTGAGTAAGTACTGTGTTATTTTCCAATAACGAAACCCTTGCAACACCCAAATTTTTCTGTTCACCTGTCCATCTAGTAACAGCAAGGGTCAGCTGTACACAGAAAAAATACAACAAATAAAAGCATCAAACTGTGCACCAGAATAAAAATATCAGGATAAGCGAAACAAAAAAAAATGCAGCGCGACTGCTCGCATCTCTAAATCCCACCAAAAGAGAATGCTCTTTCTCTCAGAGGTGCAACGATGGCATGCTTACACATGCGTCAGTTGACCTTGCAATCTCCTCCACCTCTACTATCTCCCTGACCCTTTGACCTGGACGAAGTGCAAGAAACACACTGTCTTAAAAAATGGGCCTTACTCATCAACCCACGCAAGGATTCCGAGAAACCTTTAAACTGCGGTTTATGGACTGCGACGGTGCTCACAGAGCGTATCATTATGCAAGTTTCCTGTCTGAGCCACTGACCCTCCTGCATGTCACAGAACAAAAGGAGCTTTTAAGGGCTCCATTATCTTTCATAGACATAGCCTGAGCACTCACACAATATATCTGCATAGCTTTTTTTTCTGTTGCGATAAGTGGTTATTGACACACTCATCGTGGATGAAATAGTTAGTTACCTAGAAAAACGTTTTACAGTGTTCCGTCACGGTTTCGCTTTCAGAGGGCGCTAAACAAGTGAGGTGGAACGTAACGTGGTTTTCATGCGAACATAGCTGGCTACAATTACACAAAACCGCTTGGATATCGTCACCACACAGACAACTTTCTTAAATGAAGGCTTTCTGTGTGCGGCGATAATTGCCTCTGAGATGCAAATATGCATAACCCATAAAAATGCGCAGCCAAAGCCTTTGTGCTCCATGCAAGTCTGCCCCTCTTCATTTGAAGAATTGTGCTAGGAGAGTCACTTGCAAGGGTTGTGGAAGCCAACACAAACTTGTGACGTAGAAGGAAGTGGGTTGTCTAGACAGAAACCAAAGGGGTTTTCTGTAAGTAATGGCATGACAAGCAGTATAAAGATGACTTTAGGTGTGCTCTAGCATGTATCACCTGATATTTTGAAGACAACAACCATGCCCCCTCATATCTATCTGAAAAGTTAAATCGACTGCAAAGGCTGCTCCGAGCAAATGCAGTTGGAGGGACAAAAGATAAAAAAGATGCAACACCATCTTGCAACTTAAATTTATTACAGAGCAGTGCAGATGTATATACAGTCTTGCAATGAAAACAATCAGCCCGTGAAAAATATAGGAGACGTTATTAGCAGATATTTGACTATAGTACAGCAATTACGATAAAATTCTTCAGAAATTAAGGTGGACAAAAAAAAACTTTCCACCACAAAGACTCAACCTACAACCTCCGGATAGCATTCGATACTCTTATCAATTAGCTAATGTGGTGGCTGTCCTCTTGTCGACATTATCGAGTGTTCCGAGAACGTAAACCTAGAAGTGTTAGTGGGCACGGTTCGTAGCACATAATCTTTCTACGTGTTAGTAGCTGACAATAAGCCCTCCTACACAACCTGAAGGCATTAGGTATACAAGAACGAGAACCTCACTATGAATGAACGAAGGTATATTTAGGCGCTTATTTTTCTTTGTTAAAAAGATTGTGTTCTCCATGTGTTTAAAACATGTTACACACTTCTGCCTGTGATCAGAGGTGCAGCATTTTTAGTTCATTCAAGAGGTGGAACTGCACAGGCAAGAAAGTACACTGCCTGTACTTCAACGCTTTCTCCCTACCTCCTTGAGTCTGTGAGAGACACTGTACATGCAATGTACACAGTTGCCTTATTTCTTTCTTTGGCCTTCGATGTGACCCAGCCACTCCTCTTCACGCCTAGGACCCATCACATACGTAAGCAAACTCACAGCTACCAATAACAACACATCTTGAGTGAAACCCGTAACCTTAAAGTGGGATTATTTACTCGGAGATTGCATCATGCACCTTGTTGGAAATGAGTCGTTTGCCACAGAGAACAAAGGCTAGTGAATGTTCCGCCTTTTAGCTGCTTTTGAATACCGTGACACAAAAGCAGCAATGACTTCCAAGCACAAGGTTCATACCACCAATATGAGTGTTGTTCCCTGAGAAACCACCTTAGGTTATTAATTTATTCGTACCCCATTCAAAAAGCAGCTACGCTATTTTAAGAAGTTGGAGCACATCCTAAGAAAGCTTCAAAGTGGTCACGACATTCTACTCCCAGCTTATTGATTCTGCCTAGTGAAACATCAAAAAATCATCCACAAAGCAGGAGGATCTTTGAGCACTATAAGTCATCAGCATTTTATTATTTTTTACTCTCAGGATAGGCCAAGTACAACTCATTAAAAATCAATGCATTGGTTCACCAAATATAAACAGTCTGTCAGCGCAAAGGATGTACTGCTCTGCATCAAAGAAGCTATCGAATTCTTTGAGCAATATCCTTCCCTGGAAAGTGTTGAAAGTCACTGGCAGGTTTTAGGAAGTGTTTCTCACGCTATTACTTGAGTCTACCTTTCCTGGCTAGGTCATAAAGGTGTAGTAATGGCAGGGTAAGGGTATTATTAATAAATCGAGCACTGTATCAATTTTAGAGAGAGACAAAAAACTCTCCACTGAAATGCAGAACATTTAGCCGGCATATAAACTTTGCTGACTTGATACTCTGCGTGAAGAAGGGTATTGAGTAATAAAGGTACAAATAGGAAGAGAGACAGAGATAAAAGACTAAATGTAAATATAGTAATAGAGTAAAAAATAAAAAAAGCCACCTCTTTGACCATATAATGCGGACGCGCGTTAAGTTTTTTCGTGGTGTCAAGATACAGCTACAGCTTGTCTTGCAGACTGATGCTGTCCAAGCATGCACACAAAAGTTTCATAGCATGCCTCTGTAAAGTGGGGCAGACTAAATGTCCCAATATACAGTCAAGGGAGAAAGTTTTCCCTGTTATAAAATGCATGCTATGTTCATAAAGCGCACGCTCATACGCACACGCTCTACACTCAAACAATATATGTTCCACAGTTTCGATGGAGCCACAGTTGTTGCAATACGGACTCGCTGACTGACCGAAGCGGTACCGTAGGCTGTTAACATAGGCACTGTTTAGACGTAGACGATGGTATAGCGTTTCCAGATGGCGAGAAATTTTGAATGAGGTTCTGTTTCTCAGATAGAGGTCGATTGAGAGAAGGAAGGCATAATGATGTGTCGGAAGGTTCCAGCGTCTCTTATTTTCTTCAAATGCAAATCTTTTGGCCATCTGAGCTCCATGTAATTTAGTGAATTACGTTCGTCTGCAATTGTGGTGTCTAAGACCTTTGCGTGCTGCTTCATCTGCTTTTTCGTTAGCGTAAATGCCACATTGAGCCGGCATCCACTGAAATGTGATGGTGTTTCCTGCGGTAACAGCCCGGGGATGTAGTTATGCTATGTCGAATGAAACAGGGTGAGAATTCGTTTTCTTTAGTAGGTTGAACAATATCTGTAGGGCTCTCCTTGAGTCAGTGAAAATTGCCCATTGGTCCGGCGTTTGGCGCAAGATGTAAGGGACAGCTTGTTTGATGCCTTGAAGTTGTGCTGCTGTCGAGGAAATCTTCCGTTGCAGTCGACAGGATAGCATTTGTTTTGTAGAAGAGATATAACGTCCATAAGCGGAAGTCTCCTGAGTGGTTGAGGCGTCGGTGTAAATATGCGAGTGCTGAGCATAGTTCTCGGCTAAGAAGAGGAGAGTAGTTTGCAACAGCGCCGCCTGTGACAATCGTCCTTTTGCCCCATTGATGCCAGGTACAACTTTTTTTTATAGTTGGAGGCGAAAGCGTTCAGGGAGGAACTGTTGCAAGCAATAATTTTTCGGCTGAATAGCAGTGGAGAGTTGAAGTATTCGCACAACTTGGTCGAACGAAGAATCGCTGTGCGTTAGGTGGCCTCGGTACAGGAAGTGCTTTTTACCTTGTAATACATGTCGAAGATGAGTACGCATGGTTTCTTGGATAGAGATGACATCCAGTGTGAGACACCCTGCTTCCGCTATACTTCCCAATGCTGATGAGCTCTTCGGGAGCCCTAGACATATTCGTAGGCAGCTGTGAAGAGCCGAGTTGCTGCTACTATTCTAGTTCGAAGTTTGTTCACCTGAGGAAACCAGAAAAGATTTCTGTCGATAATGAATCCCAGAAATCTTTCAGGCCGTACTTAGGTCAGCGGTCGTTCACCGAGAAGTAGTGCATGCTTGCTCATTTTCTTTCTCGTGAAAGCAATGGTTGTGCTCCTTTCTGGTGAAAGGTGCGTGCATCGGGGCGCTAGATAAGTGGAGATGTTCTGTAAAGCTTTCTGAAGTCGCTGTTTGGTGATGTAACGTGACCTTGAAGCGCTCCAGATACAGATGTCGTCGGCGTAAATCATGATGTGTACTGCTCGAGGAACAGACTTCGTTATGTGAATCAGGGTAAGGTTGAAAAGGAGCAGGTTTAGTACGGCACCCCGGGGTAAACCCTTCTCTTCTGTATAGAACTGTGTGGGACCCATTGGAGTGCTCATATATATTTTCCGCTCTGTTAGATAGTTCTCAATTCATTTGAGTAGATTCCATCCTAGGCCAAGATCTTCCATGGTTGCTAGAATGGCATAGTGAAATACTGAGTCGAAAGCTGCCTTGATGTCAAGGAATACGGCTGTCGGGATTTGACCTGCGGAAAGGTTCTTTTCAAGACAAGAGACAAGTGCGATGACATTGGGGATAGCCGACCTGCTTTGGCGGAACCTATTCATTTGTTGCGGAAATTCGTTGCGGCTTCCTAGGAACCATGTCAACCGTTTATGAATCATTCGCTCCATGAGTTTGCCAGCGCAACTGAGCAGGGCGACAGGTCGGAAAGCGGTGTAGCTTGTTGGCTGCTTACCAGGTTTCGAAATGGGCCTTAGTTTCACCAGCTTCGACTCAGTGGGGACCACTCCAGACATCCACGAGGAATCATAATATTCCAGAAGTCATTGGCGGGACGCGTGGGGTAGCTTTGCAATGGCTTCATAGGTTACTTCGTCATGGCCAGGTGACGGACGCCTATTTGGCTCACCGATAGCGGTGTTCAGTTCCTCAATTGTAAAAGGTATGTCTAGTGCTAGCACTGCCGCCCGTGAGTCACCAGGCTGGTTACCTGCAGATGAGGTCCAAAGCGTCCAATTTGATAATAGTCGTGCGCAATATCCTTCTGGAAACCCTTTGAGAGATTTTCGTTCGTGCAGGGAGAGTGCGGCGAAAGGTTGAAGCTGCTGGAGTGGCATGTGCATGCCTCTAAAACCCGCCAGATTTTGGACACAGGTTGGCGAACATCTAACCTTGAGCAAAAGTGACTCCATCTTTGGCAGCTACGTTTATCCAGGTAGCGCCAAATATGACGCTGCGTCCGTCGGCAGGCTCGGAGGTCTTTTAATTTCTTTGTGCACAGAACTTTCCGTTCAGATCGCCTGCGAACAACACACAGTCTTTCAAACTCCTTATCATTTGATGGAAATTCGTTGTTTTTAGTTGAAACGTGTGCGCATTCTTTTAGACAATGAGCCATCGTAGCGAGTAATTCATCATCTTTTGTAGCGGCAGTGATTCCCTTTCCTGCTGCGTCTTTGTACGCATTCCAATCTGAGGACCTCATCACGGTTCTCCTTGATGTCATATTTGCACCAGCAGCTGATAACATGATTGGGTAGTGATCACTCCCACGCATTTCTAAGTCGGTGTACCAGTCAAAGTTGCGAGTGGCTGAACTTGTTACGAAGGTCGCGTCAATGCTGCTGGTAGTCGTGGTGCCTCGTAGGTAGGTGAAGCTGCCGTCATTTAGAGGTTGAATTGAGTGTTTTGAGAGCAGCTCTGGAAGCTTCGCTCTTAGAGAACAAGTGTGTGAGCTGCCCCAAATTTCATTGTGGGCATTGAAGTCTCCACAAATTATGTGTGGGGAAGGTGTTCTTGAAATCAAGTCTTCAAGCCTTGAAGCGTCAAAAGGCCTGCCTGGTTCCAGGTATACTCCGATGAGAGTGTATTCCTGTTTACCTATTATTGTTATGGCACACACATATTCGTTAACGTAGTGGGGTGAGGTGTCTATAACGGAGGCTGGAATGTCTTTACGAAAGCCGATGAGTAATCTGCTGATACCGTCAGGTCGCTTTGAGTGATGAGAATAATGTCTGTTCATTCTAAAATTTACGTCGATGCGCGATTAAGAAAGGACGATGAATGAAAATCGGTATTCTCGCATCAGTCGCCGGAAGTCTGAGAGCTTCGAGCGAAGGCCGCGAGCGTTTCACTGGAATATGGTGCATGTTCGGAAGATTCTATTAATGGTCAGTTCAGGTGAAGATGTCACTGAGGGAGCCATGATTAATACTGCGAGGCTTAACGCCCCTGCGTAGTGTAAGACGTCGACACCAGTGGTTCCATTGTAAGAATTGCTTCTACCTCTGGGATATTTCTTGACAAAGGATTTGTGCGGACAAGGGCTTTGAGAGCTGCGAACAGCATCGGAATCAGTATGCTTGCAAAATCCGGGTCTGTGCTTCCGTGCTGTTGCCTTTCGCAGATCCCCCTGTCATGTGGCGGCGGCTGATTCGGTGGCGCTGTACTTGACTGATGAGTCTTGTGAGACGCTTTGTGGTGGTTTTGAAAGATGAGTTGTACCAGTCAGTTTCCCACGTTTTTTTCGTCACATCATCGTAGGTGTCACCAGGTGTCTTTCGTCTTTGTGATGATCTTTCCTGGGAGAAGTCCTTCATATTCGTTAATACAACTTCTGGATTAGGTGGTGGTTCATTGCGCTTTGATGGTTTCCCTTGTGCATGCTCCGAGGAGCGTGCAAGTGAAGCAGCCTTCTTTCTAATGCACCCTACATACGAAGCAGGGTAGGGGCCACCGCAGTTTGCACATTCAAGTTGTGCTCTTGAGGTACACTCTTTGTGCGAATGAGGACCAGCAGAGACTTTGCAGCGCACCAAGTCATTGCAATGTCTCGATATATGACCAAGCCTCTGGCATTTATAACACTGTGTAGCTGCCCCGACGTACTCGGCCACCGGGTAGCTACATAACCCAAGCGTAACTCGTTTAGGTAATGGTGAATCCTTTGTGAAGTGCAAAATAACGGATCGACGACGTACCTCTTTCACCTTGCCGCCATCTTCGGGTGTGTAGGTGGTGAGTATCCTTGCCGACACGACGCCGTGATCACGTAGATAGTCTTGCAAGTCTTCATTTAGGTAGCTCAGAGAGACATCATGTATTTTCCCATAGTTCGCTGTGTAAGTGTATGGGATCCGGGCTTTCACGGGTACCCCTGCTAATTCAGTCACCGTTAGTAGACGGTTGGCGGCCGGCAGGGTCGACACAGTGACTATCAGGCTTCCGTCTTTGTTGAGGTGATGGTTAAGAACTTTCTCTTGAGGCGACGCTACAACGGCTCATACGACAGTGTTAGGGTTCACTTTCAATACGCTTCCTCCATTCGTGGCAGGCCTGAAGACAACAGAAACACAAGTACTCCTTTTTTTTCTTGTAGGATACAACTGTGTAGGATGCCTCGTCCATATCCTCTGCATTTTCATCTGAAGGATCAGAGCCGTCTTGTTCGTCCCGTAGTCTCTTATTCGCCGGGCCATGGTCTGTAGTTCCTTCTACAGTGGCCCAAGGAGTAGTAGTTGCCGCCCCTGCCATAGATGCGGCGTCGAGTGCGTCTGGCAGCGATGTTTTGTGCCGTGGCAGGTAAGGCACAGGCTGTCCAAGAGTCCATTTCGTGAGCTCTTTGGGTGGGCGGGGACCTCCGGGTCATCACGGTGTGAGTACGAAGCACAAACAATAGAAACTGTTAGACTGGAAAAATAGCGAAAATTACGAACTGATCTAACACAGGCAGTGCTTCAAAACATCGTCGTCTTCTTCCCCTTCCAATTCTCAGAGACCTGCACTTGACCAGTATTTAAACCAACATTAATAACAGATTGCTAGGTTTCAGTGCTGTACAATCTCCTGCTTGGTGAATAATTTTTGCTGCTTAATTTGGTAGAATCTGTGAACTGCAAGTGGGTTGTCAAGCTCAGTATGAAGGTTTTGCAGCACAAGCTTCAGCTATTTGTGGCAACACATGAGATTCCCAAATGTTTCACAAATGAATCCGTGCGCTTTACACAGCTTTTTACAAAATGGTGCGCAAGTTGGCGGTGAATGTAAAGATTCGACAGAAGTCTGCCTGGTTGAGTATGAAACTGGGAGAAGATTTATACTTCAACCAAAAGTGTTGAGAAACCCGACACATCGAAACCGACTTGGTTCCTTCCTAAGGGGTGACTGCGTAGACTACATAGCAGCGGTACAAGTCTCGTCCATGGAGCCACTGCGGCCTTTCTCATTGGGGCCCACAAAAAGAGCCAAGAGGGCGGCCATGCACTTAGCCTTGCAGAGTGCTCTGTGTGCATCACTTTAACACAAGGTGGTAGATGCAATTTCCAAGTAAGTGTCTATACTTCATTTTGCAGGTTCAATTCAAGAGGAGTTGCCTCTAGCCTAAGAGTTGCTTAGGCATGCGAGGTATTCTAGGCGAAGAAAGGAGCAACAAACCATTTGAAGGTTTGCAAGAAAAGAAGACGGCTTTCGCAATGAGCATGCACAGTGCTTCTCACAAACTCTACTAGAAAATAGGGAGAAAGGACAGGAGTTGAAGTAGTGTTTATGGCCCCCGAAACTTTCTGACCTACGCAGATTTATCGATCAGATGAAAGGAAGAAAACCCTGCCGCACTCATCACAGGCAGAAGTACATAACCTGTGTTAAAGGCATAACGTACACAATCACTGACATGCAGCAGGAGCTACATGGGTAGATGGGACGCTGTCTTAAGGCTAGACACTATGAAACCTCTATAGCAAACAAACAACAGTGACAAGGCATTTCCGAATCTATAAGTGGAATTGTAGGTGTGTTTGAAGACAGCGTAGCACTTTCAAGTAGTCTCTATGAGGGGGTTTTTGCACTCTGTTAATTTTTAAACGTTAAGTCATTCAGGTTATGGCAAACATTTGAGTGGTTAGCGTTCGAGTGTCGAGATTGGTTGCACAAGTGTTAACAAAGTTGGATTCATTTATTCACTTTTAAATTAGTGGCAAGTAAACAAATGAATAGTTTGCCGCACGTCACCCCGTCCATAGGGATACGCTTTACAGGTTGCGGTTCTTTCAATTGCCATATTAGAATCATACTTCTTGTCTTCACAGACTAATTGGAGTAAAATTGTAATAAGGCTATAAAACGAAGAAACTTGTACAAATGTAGTAACGCTGACTTGAGCCAAATGCAGAAGGCCATGATAACAGACGCGATGGAAGAGGTTATGGCAAAACTGGTTGCCCTGAGAAACATGAAGAAACCGTTGTTTAAACGAACAAGGAGCTACCACTCATTTAAAGGACCAATTTTTTGTAGACACAAGCACACAGAGCAACCTAAAAATAATTTGGAAAATAGAATAGTTGATATTATTTTTACTTTATTTAGTGTATACATTGTATAATCTATGTAAATCGAGATATTGAAAGTGAATGTACGCAAAAAAGAGACACATGATTTTTGGTTGCATACAGTAGATCGCATCGGTGTCAAACGAGCACTTTTGCTCGTCAAAAGGGTTGATTTAGAAGTGTGGCAGTTTGGGCTAGTTGTTATGACATGACGATAGATATAGCGCGAGATCAGAACGACGACGGGTCTGATTTTTTGATCGCGATCAACAATGATTGTTGCTAAGCGGTGCAAATAATCTAGATCAAAATTGCGCAAATTGAGAGTGAAACCGCCATTCGGGAGCCCAATTACGATCAAAATTGCCCGTGTGACACCGGCAGTGAACGTGACTTACGTCACAATTAGTGCGACGAAACATGCGATGGCAAAAAGGGCTACAAAAAAGAAGACTGCAGACCACCCTATTTACCCGATGATGCAGCGTGATGAGTGGTCAGGTGGAAGTCGTTGCCGCCACCAAACGCCTTGCTTAGTTGTACACGGACAGGAGGAGGTACCCCAGAACACAAAGCCCATAAATGCAGCCACGCAAACTCCACACAAACTGAAATTTCACATTGTTGGCTACTGATGAAGGGACCGCGGCGGAACCCTCCATTATTTTGAGCGCGAAATGCTATCACAAGACTATAACAACCCATGATGCAAGGCGGGACCGATGTTGACAATGTATTATTATTATTATTAATATTGTTAATAATATTTGATTTGCATACACAGATACACAAGGACACAAAGGAAAGAGGGAGAGAGCAAGCTGGCAACTGCCACCTGGAGGGGCACGCCACCTGCTCTTTTTCAGGAGGAAGGAAGAAACAAAGGAAACAAAGAATAGAGGGGAGAAAGAGGAAAGAAGATGAGGAAGTGAAAACAATGAAGAAGCCTTGAACAAGAATGAGTAAAAAATCAAGAAATAACAAAAAAATATGAAAATGAAAGCGACCATCTAAAAACGGTTGGCCAGGTCCGTTTGGTTCATAAATGTAAGGAGAGCTCTGTGGACCTGATCGCGTCGGGAAGCACTATCACTCGGAAAGAGGTGGTCGTCTAGAGTCGCGCACTTGAGTCCTAGGAATTTATATTACTTATGAAGCAAAGACCGCTGCGTAGCAAATGTGGGACAGTGCACTACGAGAAGCTCAAGTGTTTTGCAGGAGCGACAAGCTGCGCGCAACGGGCTGTCCACGCACCCTTGACAGTGTAATCGTTCACGCACCAGCACAGAGCCCATTCTTAGTTTGTACAACAGCACTCTGGAACTACGAGGCAAGCCACGGCCACGAACACGGGGAGGGAACGATCCATTCGCCACATGCTGTTATGGGTGCTGCTTTAGGAGGTGTCGGCGTATAAGCATACGAGCGTTGTCCATTGTACATAGAATCACCAGACAGTCACAGTCATCATGGTTGCATAGCGAAGCAAGACGATCCGCTTCTTCATTGCCTGCGAAACGCACGTGCGAAATTACCTACTGTGCAGCTAGGCATACCCCACGTGACAGAATATTGTTAATGGATTCCATGATGCTGCTCAGAAAAGTGCTGTCGGTCTCCTTGCTGGTGAGTCTGCTAAGGGCACCACGAGAGTCGGTGAGGATGACAACCTTCGATGCTGGTAACCCTTCTTGTACGTATTTAAGGGCGACATCAATCGCTGATAGCTCGGCCGTCCCTGACGATGAGGGGTGCGGTATTTTAAACCGCCTTATATCGGTCGAAGTGCAGAAAAAAGCTGCTGATGCGTTTAGTTCATCGCTGCGTACAGAAGCGTTCGTAAATACTTTTGCATAGTCTTCAAAGTTGTCAAATAACTGTGAATGGGCTATTTCGCATAGTTCAGAAACAGGTTGGTCACACTTTTGCGTATTTCTAGAATTGACAAATGGCAGGGAAGGTCTATGGCCTGTGCTCTGTCAATGCTGGTAACTGAATAGTTTCGCCAGAATCCCCAGTAATGGCATTGAACAAAGCCGCCATTTTACCCATTCGAGAAAGTGGGCTCTATAACAGCCTGTTAAGGAGTGCATTGCCATGTGGAGCTCGGTTCAGACACTCACTATGATTTAGCGCTCTCTGGTCAGCTTGCGGCTTTAGCGGTAACTGGTGTGCTTCAGTCAGTAGTGGGATGGATTCTGCTTCACGAGGTAAGCCAAACAGTACTCGGAGCGCAACACGATGATCCCGTTCCAGCTGAGATTTTAAAGCAGGTGGCACATTCAAGACTTGCAAAGCATACATCTTTCAAGAGAGTACAGCTGTTGGTAAACCTGTAGTACTGTCTTCTGATCAATGCCCTCCCCCCTAGCAGTCAAGTCGGCTACATACTTGAACTGGGACAGCAATTTTCTCCTCACAGTTTTAACAGCAGGGGGCCAAGAAAGGCGATAATTGATGAATACACCCAGGTCGCGATGTTGGTACCCAGTGTATCGGTGTGTCTCCGAGGTAAAGCCTACTAAGGCTTCAACGAGCGCGTTGCCGTGGATGTTACACGATGGCAGCTGACTTCGCAGGTAAAACCTGCAAGCACTCTTTCACCAGGTATTCTGAAGTTGCATTCAGAGCTCGCTGCAATATACCATGAAGACGTGGGCCATGGTGTGAAGGACCACTGACCCAGAGTGCGATGTCATCAGAATAAATCGCTATGTCTATAGGCAAGTCACATTCTTGCAGTAATCGGCCTGGAAGTCCTGCAAGTACGCTGTTAAAGACAAACGGTGACAAGACGCTGCCTTGCGGGACGCCACATTTAACAGCACGAGGTTGACTCTGTACTTTTCCAAAGCGCACTTTCATTTTGCGCTCACATAGAAAATCACGGAGAAAGTGTAACAGACGACCAGAAATTTCTGCATTCATCAGTGCTCAAATAATCGCCTTTTGTGGCACTGAGTCAAACGCTTGCTGTATGTCAAGAAATAGTACGTACGCTGAATGTCTGTTTGCTCGAGCAGATTCAAGCGATGATACAAGATCTGCTATGTTGTCGAGGACTGAACGGTGGTGACGAAATCTACTCATGACATCAGAGAAGAAAGTGAGCCCCTGTAATCTGGCGCCCAGACGAAACAGCGCCATACGTTGCATTAGCTTCATAACATCAGAAGTTAGTGATATTGCCTGGTATAACTTCAGGAGCTGTGCAGAGTGACCAGGCTTTAAAATTGGCTTCACCACAGACGATTTGCTTTCAGCAGGAATCAGACTCATTTGCCACACTTTGTTGTATTCGTTCAGGATACTTTGATGAAAGGCATCGTCAAAGTTTCGCAAAGCTTGGTACGTAACACCATCTTCGCAGGGGCGGTACGACAGTAACAGAGGCTAATTGCATGGCGCAGCTCGGCCAAGTTAAATTCTGTCTCGTCCATTTCACATAAAGGTCCATATAAAATTGTTACAGAACGATGACTGGCATTGTCTTTTGACATAAGACAGGTGAAAATATTGGCAAAATATTCCGCAAGAATAATTGGAGACCGTCCAGCCGTGATGCGCAATGCTGTAGTTCGGTTCATACAGACCTCACGTGTTCGGAAAGCCTTCAATATGTGCCATACACTCCCAAAACAACTCGCCATATGCAACGAGCTACACAATGCGGCCCACCTTCTTCGACGAAGTTGTTTTGTGTGCCGCCTAATAACTGCATCTAAGCGGTTACAAAGTGTCCAATCAGAGCCTGTCTTGGAACGATGTGCTCTCCTGTGAGCATGTCGTCGAAGCATGTAGACTCAAGAGCTTTAGGTCAGGGTTTCACTTGTCTATGCTTTGCAGCCGTCGTACTGTCGCTTGATGCAGACATGCACTCACTAGTTTGAACAGGTTTTCGTGCGATGGCGCCCCCGCAATCTGCTGACGGAACTTGTCCCAATTTGTCACTGTGTAGGCCGCACTCTGGCAGCAAGGAGAATTCTCTGGAATCAGCGAAATGGGCATATGATCTGAACCCCATGGGTCAGCCTCGCTTGACCAAGCAAGACGCACATCTCTCGTTGATATGGCAAGACCAATAGTGGATTGTTCCTTTCCTCTGCCGACAAATGTGGATGAGCCATCATTAAGGGTCTATAGATCATGTTTAACAATAAGCCCATTGATTTCTACTCCACGATTGTCTTGTGGGCGACAACACCAACGAGGATGATGGGCATTGAAATCTCCACACAGCAGAAATGACGAGCCACACCGAGATAGCAGGCACTCCAGCAATGTAATGTCCGAAGATCGCGTTGGCTGAAAATATATGCTTGCCACAGTCGTAGTTGTGTTCCTGAGATTAATAGCAACTGCTACACATTCAAAGTCGGCGTCGCAGAGATCACTTGCGTTGATCAATGCGAAATGAGCATCATATCTTATGTACGATGATGCTTTCGAAGCATTTCGTGGATGCGGGGTGTCTATACACTGGAAAGATGCACACGCCATTACAGTGCATCGGGTATTGCTGTGAACGCCCACGTAACCCGGAAGTCTGAGCTCGTCTTTTCTCACATTGGTTTCTTGGAGAGCTATAACATCTGGCGGATTCTTCATTGCAAGGTGCCTAAGAACGAGATCAGAATGGCGCTGTCGTAGAGACCTGACGTTCCATTGCCGCACATAGGGACGGGGCTTGCGACAGGTGTTTATGTTCTTTTTATTGAAGACTGTCGAGAACTGGAACGAGAGCCTCAAAGAGCTGTTGTGCGGCTAATGCTGCTGGCGTTTGACAACCCGCTATGAGAGATCTGACGAGGTTAACAAGCATCTTAAGCACGGTAACAAGTTGGGCACCATCGTTGGCAGCAGCCGTGTTTGGTGCCCTTATTACAGTAGTTTCTACTGCAGACATGCCCTTGGCGGAAGCTGTTTCCGAAACCCTATGAGGCGTAACCTGTGAGGAAGTTGTGTCCGACGGCTTTGATGGTAGCGCCCGCCACAATGTTGCGGAAATGCTGAAACTGCGCCTTCCTTTGTCGCTTCGATTCTTTCTGACTGTACTATTCTTCGGACGTACAGGTGCATCTTCAGTTGTGCCGTTGCCAGCTACTTGACGGGTGCTATGGCTAGACGTGTTTTCTTGTGATGCTATCTTTTCAGCTTTCTCTTTCAAGACCTTCCATTTTCTTCTTTAGCTTGGGACATTCTTTGTCCGTTGCCAAGTGTTCGCCATTACATTTAGGGCAGCAAGATGTCGCACTGTTGCAAAGTTTTTTACATTGTGATCTGCACCATATTTAGCACAGACAACTACACTTGTGCAGAAACACTGTACATGACCAAGCTTGAGACTTTGCGGCATTGTAGAGGCTTTGGTATGAAAGGTCGGAACGGGTACCACACTAGCCCGGCCTTCAGGTGTCTAGGTAGCTTTTCGCACCCAAAAATAATCTTCACACACTTCGAAGAGCCAAGCCTTCGAGCGCTGATAACTCTGCATGGTGGCGTGCAAACTATCATACTTTTGAAAACGTCGTCTGAAAGTTCTAGGTCTAAATCTGATACAACCCCAGCTGTTACATTAGCGCCCTGTGGTACAAAAGCCCGCACGTAGACGTTGCATAGCTGAGATAGACCTAGCAGGGGTTGCACCAGCTTCTCATCTGTTGTGTCTACGGCAATGACATTTTTCCTGGGATTCACTCGAACTTCTTGAAACAGACCGGGGGTAAGTTTGAAGAAAGAGGTATGAAGCTTTTGTTTGGAGATAGCATTCAGGCTTACCGTGACGTCGACGGGCACATAAGCAACTGTCGCAGTCACGATGCTGTTGTATATAATGGTCTTGTATATAATGGTCTTCACTTGAGGACGATGCCACCAACTTCCGTCTTGGCCGTTGAATCTCGTTGAATCTTAGTAGGTAGAAATGCATCCGAGTCATCCGAAATAGCATCAGACTCGATATCGGCAGCTTGTGATGTCACCGAAGAGCTGAGCCGCTTCCTTGCAGTGGCAGGTCTACCCATACCGCTAGGCAGGTCCACCACCATTTCTTCCATAGCGAAACTTGCAGGGAGGGTACCCCAGTTGAGCAGAGGTCTTGAGGAGCAGTACAAAGCGTGCTGGGTGCCAAAGACGCACGATGACACAAATTGTATAGGAAGAATTTCACCAAAAAACTGATAACCAAACGATAAAACCTTGTCGTCGTCCTCACAATGTCTAGCCTCCGAGACAAATAAAGCCAGTGCCAATCTTAAAGGCTATTGCTTGTTTCATAACTGGGTAATTTTAGACATTCTTCCTGCAAATCGTAATATTATTTGTAATGATGAATGCATTTTTGTTTTGGTGACATCTGATGAGCGCAGCATTGAAACCATTGTAAAAAAATGCATCATGAGGGTGCAAAAAAGCAAGTGACCAGTGCGTAACTGAAAGTTCAGTTGCGCTGCACAGTTCATAGCGTTGTCCTACGGATATTTTAGTGCATACAGTAATTCGGTCCTTTGCAAACAATTTTTCTCCCACTTTCTTGGGTTGCCTTACCTGTCTTTTTTTTCACTGTTACAAAACCAAATTATAATTGAAGTTGAAATTGGGACTAGTGCAGTTTTGATTTGAACTCACTATTATCGTCGTCATTATCGTAACACAGTAGCTTGGAGCACCTTATTTTCGGGTGTTTACACTTTGCATTCTCGGTCAAAGGTGTCAAGTCAGGGTGGCTCAGTCAAGCGTGAGGAGTCGTTCAAGTGTGGCCGATAACGGCAACTTCCATTGAAAGAAGCAGAGTACCTCCACGCAATAGCTAAGCATCATCATAAGCTCACTTTATTCGGATCTTCCTACACAAATTAACGTCCACGGCAGAGACATCTGTGCGTGTAGGTGCATGACAGGTGATTTGTGGGCGAGCTGGATTCTGTTCACACAGCGATTTCAGCTTCATTTCACCGTGGCAAGTAAAGAAACTGCATCTATGGAACGGGCGGTTATACTCCGACTTTCCGTAGCCGACGTACCTGTTGCCCTTATCTACAACAGATTAGATTTTGGTCCTCCAACTGAGGTGACTCCACAACCAGAAATAAACACTTCATGCACACTCTACGCTGACACGCAACAAAGGGTATACCTGCTGCACCCTAGGCTGCTTAAAGTGACAAGCTAAATAACGTCTTCGCTCTTCCCCCACTGCCTCCATCTTAGAAGTGCATGACTGTAACAATGAGCCGCAGCACGACAAGATGATCAGACAACAGACTTTCCCAGGTATGATTCATGATTTGTGCGAACTAGAGGCAATAGTCCACAATTGTCATGTACAGAGCTCGCCAAGTTCACCAAGCAGTGGCAGCTCGCACATGACTTCTAGCTTAAATCAGCCTCAATCTAATTTATTAGTTGACAGTTTGATAAATGCAGCTAAGCCTTCGTTCTGTTGTAACCAACTAGAAAACACTGCAGGTGACCAAATGTATTAGTCGCCCAGACAGCTGCATAAACGTGGTGCTACTTATGCATGTACATTACGCTGGAACAGAAAGGGAAGCTCGCCTAACTGTGGACAGGTTACCATACCTACACTGTCGACAACAAACATGCTGCTTAAAAGACTCCGGCAATTGCAGACTTAGTAGAAAAAACGAAATTAGTGAGAAACTACTACAGAGCGAAAGCATTCACGCTTCCTTTATTGAAGAAGACTCCATGAAGACTGCAACCGTTCACGTCTCGACTTCTATAGGAAAAAGGTGGTGTTGTGGAACCAGTAACGGCCAGAACTTACAGCATTGAAGGGCACGGTAGCGTATTAGGGAGAAAGAAGCACACTTGTGACATATGCGTCAGCGGTTTGTGTTACGACCAACTAGAAAAGCACTGCAGTTGACAAAATGTATCAGTTGGCCAGACAGCTGAATAAACCTGGTGCTACTTCTGCATCTAATAAATAGAAAGCTGTTTGAAGTCATGTGAAGATAGAATGGTATCTCATTAGAAGCTTTGCCTCAGCTGTGTGTCTTCTCGCTCGACCTCCTCGAGCAAAGAATCGCAATCGGTACGTGCATTTGTGCAAGCCGACATAAGCCTTACAGCCAAAGCGAAGCTGAAGCCAGGCCTTGGACAAGGGCAAAAGGACTGCAGTGGTCTGGTGTTATTTGTGTGCTGCATAGTGTGTTGTGCAGGCTTAGCATCTTCTTGTTGGCATCTCCCAGATTTGCTGTGGGTGGTATTGTTTGTAGATTACTGTGCCCTTTCACGATACTGCAATTTGTGGTTCAGGTTTTCTTACCAGCAACACAGTGTTTTAGCAGGGTTGCTTTCTCTATGATGGTGTCTACTGTATTTGTTGTGAGTGATCGTCCTTCTGTATAAGTGTAACATTTCATCGCGGTGCAATTTGGTGTTTATATTCGCTTGCAGACAGTGTGTTGGCAGGCCTGGTGTTTGCTGTGTGTGCCGTGAATGATAGTCTTGGCAGTGACAGAATAACACACTTTTTTACGATTGCTTTATTTGGGCCGATTTTTAGTTACACGCAGTTATTAGGAAGACATGAAATGCTTTCATGACGTTGCGAGTTCCAACCAAAGCTGTAAGAGCAGAGCACGTGAAATAGCTGCTCTACTGAATTTTCAGCTATCACACACTCTACCAGATAATTAGGTACTGCAAACAGTTGTCAAGCCAGTTTCAAACCGGAATGGGCACCCTTTTTTGTCCGAAAGCTCAGCATGTGTTTACATTTACTGCGACTTCGACCGTCCTCCTAAAATTTCTGCAATCGACCCACCTGGTCGAACGTTTGTGACTTTCTAGTGTGTGTTGTCGCTTCCTCCCGCTCTCCTTTTCTCTCTCGTTCCGTTTTCTTTACCTTTCTGTCTTTCTTCTCAAGTGCAAAGTAGCAAACCAGATACTTGCTTTCCGGTGAACCTTCCTGCCTTTCTTCATACCATTTCTCTCTCTCTCTCTTGACCGTGATTTTACTTTATTACTATATCCAGTTCCTGATTTTCCTGTTTGCATCTTTCTCTCAAATTATTGCATTGCTTTTTATGTTCCCCAAGAACAAGGGCTCTGTGGAACAGCTGTTTTTCTAGCTCCATGGTTCCTATTGGTTCCACTTCCATAATTCTTGCCAGTCGTACAGATTGTTGTGGCTGTTGCTTTGCATCATGCAAGCGTGTAGGTCCCGTTTTATTATATCTGTTTCTTGTGTATTTATTCTGAAAGCACTCTTTGAAACTAGACTGTGCCGATGGACCATAATGGAGACACAGTTTGATTTAACTACTGCTTGCTCTCTTCATAATGTAATAGTTCCCATGCTATTTTTACAACCACAACGTAATAAGTAAAGTAGACAGGTAATTTATTCAAGTCTGCATGCATACATGTTAAGATGAAGCCTGCCTACAGCAGGCTTTTTGCAGCCTGAAAATTGGAGTTCTAAAAAGCTTGCTCTTGCACATATCTTTCTCACATATGAATTCACTGCGTTTAGTGTATCTAGCTACAGACGTAAGAAGGATACGCAATGGTCTCCACCATGTGATTGTGTTCTTGTCTTTATTTTTTGCCAATACAGTCACTCTGTTTGAAGAACATATGCTGCGGAGCTATAGAGGCCTACTCAGGTGACTCATGGTGGTGTTTTTTGTCTCCTGCACAACGGCAATCGTGTGTAGTCAAACAAATAGGTAAATAAAAACAGAGTGCAGCTGTATAAAGAATTCAGATTTATAGAAGGATTAGTGGGTGAAAAACATAGACTGAACTGTTGTCTGTATTGTTCATGCTTCTACTATTTCTTACTCAACCACACTAACTAGCCACTGTCAGCCATTAATAAAATGAGTACACAAAGTTGAAAAAGTTGCCATGTGTGTTAATCGATGTTTCAGCGATTATGCTCTCCATGTTTTCTCTACATTTGCTGTTAAACATGGGCTTGATGTTTATATACAATGTTCAAGCAATGTGATTATTTGATTGTTGTTGCCACATTAATACAAACACGTTAGGACAAAGTCATTATTTGAATGTTGCTGCAACAGCAAAAGCACTGTGTTATGGCAAGATAATACTAAATACGCCGGTGTAATGTCATATTTTACCCTCTAACTTTGCCTCACATTCCTTACATTCAAACCACGTTGACTCAACGTTCTTCGTTACCTGGGATCCTGGAATACATGGCAGACTCGTGACCATTTTGCTAGTTTGGCATACACCAATATTTTTATTCCCCTACGTTGCTGCTGTCGGACGCCTCTTTCAGTACACTTGCATTGCATCGATCCGCACTGTTCTTTGGTTCTACCAAAGTTTTTTTAATAATTCATTAGGTTTGGATCCAGAAATGACCTCGTGCTGCACACCCTCATGGTGCAGTGTTGACATATTAGCACCCACACACACACAAACATATATATATATATATATATATATATAGTGGGAGTAATATTTCAATGGGCCAGTTAGTCTTCGTAAAGGTATGGGAGTTTCGGGAGGGGTCCTTCCTTCATCAGGGGATGAGTGATCCTCATCCCCTGATGAAGGGAGGACCTCTCCCGAAACTGTTGGGAAATAAATATATTTATCCCTGTTCACAACGCTCCTGTTCTGGCATATTACACACACACACACACACACATATATATATATATATATATATATATATATATATATATATATATATATATATATATATATATATATATATATATATATATATATATCGAATTGACGGTCTTTGATATGCAGATGACGCAGTACGTATAGCCAGGGCAAGATGTGGCGCAGTTTTTTTAGAAAGTAATGCCCCGGCCCATTTCAATATACTTTAAGCGCCAGCACCGCAGAGAGTAATAAACAGGGGAGCAGCAGGAGACGGAAGAGTCATTCGGTAAGCATCATATTCAAGCGGCAGCGCAAACTGAGGCAAGCACAAGAGAGGGCAAGGGTATGCTGTAATGGGCCTCTTAAATTGGTGACAGCAAGACAAGGTTCACAAAGAAAGTTAAGCGGCGCAGACATTCTTACAAGAGGTTCCTTGAAGTTCGGTTTTTCGCTAATATGTGTTCTTTGCTTCCATCGTTTAATAACCCTACATCTTGTTGAACAGGAATATATTCAATGTACGATGACAACTCTAGAAATTTTTATCAGCAGTTCCTAAGTATCAGCTACTGTAAGATAGCTTCACAGCTACAGTCTGGCTTTCTGCAATTTCATGAGCCATGTATGCATTTGACAAGGTCCTCTTTGCCCGAAGAGCGCCATATTTATGCTGTGCAATGCACACTTTACTGCAGCTCATGTTATGTGGAACAAGACACAAGCAAAACTTATACAAGCCCAAATGTCTTGAAATTTTACAGGAAATTAAGCGGAAAAGTAACTGGAACACACAACACCACCTCCCCCCTCTTTACTGAGTTCCAGATAACAACGATAAACATAAAAAAACCAAACGAATATTCGACATAAGATGTACTTATTAACAGTACGGATCCGGATAAACTAATGTGGATCATGTTTAGCTGGAACATATATGAAACGAGATTAAGAGTGTAGTTCTTGCTTTTCAGTCGTCTCAAGTGAATCCTGAGGGGACTGGCGAGGTTTTCTTTTTGTAACTAATAAAAATTAATAAAAAACGACAACTTGATTTCTTTTCGCCAGATATGCAGAGTGGTACACAGGAGTATTATATACTGCGGCATGCAAATGACCAGGTTGGAATAGCTTAAATGAGGAAACAAAATGTGAATGCTATAAAACTCGAACGCATGTATTGAACTAGTAGCATGACCTCATAAAGCCCAGTGAAAACAACGTGCCGCTATTTTCGTGTTACTTTTCATTCCCCCTGCATCCGGGATAGCCAGCGAGAAGTACCAATGCAAATTACCTCGCACGAAAACACAAATCAGCGAGCTTCCTTTTACGCGAGGCCGTCCAGTGCCAGCATCCCGTAGTCTATTCGGGCAGTGCCACCATGCGGCAACGGTGAGCGGAGGCTGAGCGCGCTCTCACCGCCCTGACGAGAGCTTTCGCCCAGCTACTGAAAAAATAAATAATAATAAAATAGAGGAGGTGCTGCTCTGACACACATGCTCTGGTTCACAAGCAAAAAACTTCACGAAACTTAAAGTAGCTTTCTTCATCATGAGTACACCACGAAATATTTATTTGGTAATGTACTCATATTGAATAGTAATTAAAAGTCTTTATTATATCTTAATATGTCTTTCGCATCACCCTGAAAAAAAGTATGAAATCATACACCACGCTCAAAAAAGCAGCTTGGCATCAGCTTACTGGATTCAACACGCATTTTCCCACAGTGCTCTGCTTGTATGTCCAGTCGCCGTTCCCGCGAAGTCTCCAGCTGAACTTCCTCTTTTTTATTATAGGGCACTGACAACTGCACCCTTTCCCGTAGCATCCGGAGGTTTTTCTATTTGAAAAGCATGCACATGGCTGGAAGAACAAATTCAAGTCAACGGTGAATGACAAAAATAAGAATTTCTGATCAATTTTGGAGCTTTTATTTGTGCAACGAAATTCTTTCACTGTTTTTATTCAAATGTTGGGGCACACAAGCCTTTCTATGCCGAATATTAAACATGTTATTCGGCAAACTACTGTTGTAGCACCAAAGAAAAGTTAGCCAACAGTCATGGGCCATACGTGTCGAAAAGCTCTAGAATTGTGGATAGCGAAGCATTCGTTGCAGAGTTAAAAGTTTTATGCCATTCTTGATGTCGGAACACTATTCCTTGCTGTACTTATGCATTACTTTCTTGTGCTTGGTTATCTGATTCATCACAATATCAGTGAAGGGTCTGGCGACGGGCTTGCGCCAACGACAGAACTTTAGGAAACCTCATTCGTGAGCCATTTCACTCTGTGAAAAAAAAGATAACTAACAAAGCTGCTCGGCACGTGAGACAGGAGTCAGGTCACAAATAGTTTCGATTGTTGCCCCGTGACTAATAATCAATTTGATCAACTGCCGAACGTGCCGCACCTCTAAACCTAAAATGTGCATTTAACATCATATTAGCGCGTGCTGGCAATTTGTTCCATTTATAATAATTATTACACGTAGACCAGTAGAGAGTCGTAGGAATTGGCCATTTGACATGACACGTACGTTGACCACCGAAACCCATCCGTTCACTCTGTTTCAGAGCACCAGTCGAAAAGAGAAAGACTTGCATAGTTTCTGTGATCCTGCGTTTTTACTCGCGGAATACCTCAATTTTAGTGCGCCAGTAATACGCAGTTGGGTTCGCCTAGATTTTTTTGACACATAGGTGCGCTTAAAATTTTTGAGCATAAACAAATGAGCATATCTCGATGCTGTTGACAGCTCCGCTATAAAAGAATAACTATTACTAGTTTTGCTCAGTTCTGGCTTGCGGAATGTATATCTCCTTTTAAATGTTCGCACTGACTATTCCTGAGCTCCCTGTACGCCGGAAAATTGTGGTAGGCGCAATATTTGAAAATATACCTAATATCTGTATGTGGCAAGTTTAGATAGACCAGAAACAGCAGCAAGTATTCTTTTTTAAAGGTGAAAAATAAAGATGCTTTAAACCGCGCGAAATTCGGCTGTCGGCGTCTTGTGACGTAAACGATGAGTGTTGCAGAAAAAAATCAATATGGTGTTCACGTCCCCATGATAAGTCACAATAACGATTCAGAGCACCAAATTCTCTTATGACATTATGTCAGAGCTTTGACGTCAGATAACGTCAAATAGTGAAGTCTTAGCATTATATGGCGCTTTGGTCGAAGGTGATCCGATCATGGTGACAATGTTATACGAGGTGAAAACGTTTTGATCTTGGAGGCCGTGCGAAATGACATTAGGGGCGAATAGTTTTGAAGAGTAGCGGAAACGGTTCAATTCGTTGACTGAGAGGGAAAAAAAAAAGATGTCTTTCATCTTGAAGCCATCTTGAGTGAAGACATTGGGACGAATTGTGCTGAGTTTTAAGTGCGCACCACGCAACAAGACAGAAAGAAAATGAGAAGCTAGGAAGAGTGTGAAAAAGCTAACAAAATAAATGAATAAACGCAAGAAGGATGAAGCCACAGTGATGGTTGAGATGCGAGCGGAGAGAGTGAGAAGTGGAGAGAGAAAAGCAGTAAAGTAGGAAGGTGGGCGAGTTGTAAGTGGTGCATTCTTGAGTAACTTTCTGCGCGAAGAGACAGAGCACACAGAAGAGAACACAAAGATCGCTGTTTGTATCCTTTTTGTCTTCTGTCTTGCTCGCCATGAAATGGTTTAATGAGAAGAGCACTGACAGGAAAAGAAACGCGAGAGAGCGGGTCGTCGGGCTTTGGACGCGAGACAAGAGGTCTACCTCCGTCTATACCAGTGACGTGAAGGTTTTGATGGCTACCTGCTGCTTCTGGCCATGGGTCGCTGGTTTGGTTTGCCGGTTTGGTTGCTCTGATCGCGGACATGTCCAAGCCATGAGGCTTCGCGCTCGTGATCGGAGGAGGCTTTCTAGTTGGAACCCATCGTCAGCGCTGGTGCTTCGAGGCGTCAACCGACAAATACGAAACGCTGCGGGAAAAGCCAATCGTGTATCTGCTAAACGCCGATGGTAACGGCGACTTTGACTGCCGTGCGTCGCACCCTAGTTGTAAAGTCACCGACTTTTGTGAGGTCCCCCCGACTTTACTGCTCTTCGAGACCTACCACGTAGTAAAAACTGAGTTGTAGGACTTAAAAAAATTAAGAACTGAGCCGATAGCCGATCCGTTTATTTTTGACTTGATTTTAGGGGTAGCATCGGTATTGCCTGCTATGCAATATTTCGTCTTTGTTGGCGTTACGTGCTCTCGTATTATTGTTAATTAACGTTGATGTCTAGCAGGGTCATCCTTTGGAGAGTATCTTGAGGGGACATTTCAAACATTCGACATGAATAAAAGACCCTACGTGCTGTGTGAAAGAAACCACAACGTAACATTATCCGCATCGACAGGATGAGTTCGTTTGCAAAGCTTGTTCGCAAGTGAGAGATATTTGTAAAGGTTAGTATGGCTAAATCTGCAGACTTGGGAGTGTGAATAGGGCCAGAAGGCGCAGAATCAAAAGCATGAATCGAGGCGCGTGAAAAAAGCGCAGCGCATGATGAAAGGGCAGACCTGGAAGAGTCAGCAAGATGCACGGGGCCCGAAGGAGAGGAAACGAACGCGAGATCCGCATTGAGAGAGAGAGGGCTGGAGATAGAGATTTTCAAGAAAAATTGAGAAAGAACGGGAGAGAACTAGAAGAACTGACACACATAACATGTTCCTTGAGGCCTGCATTGGTGGGTCACGAAAAAAAGCGGCATGACGATAAAAGAAAGGTGGAGTGTAGGAGCGAGCTTTCTGATGGTTGCAGGTTAGCACTCGAGGCCAGTGGGAAAATCACTGGAGAGAATGATGAGTCTACAAAGATAACAGTGTACCGGAACATATGACATAAAAAGGTGCAGAAGCCACACTAAGAACTCTAAATCGTTTGCTGCAGAGCTCGTTGTAGCGCAGACTGTTGTAGTGGATGATACGAGTATGTTCGAGCATCCTGTAAATACGCCTCTAAATTCAGCGAGATCATTGTGTCGAAAAGCGCAGCAGCGAGTTGTTCGGAAGAGTTAAAATAGAGCGCAGAAGCACTGGTCGAAGAACAAAAAATAGTGTCGCAAGGTCTTCAGCACTATGTGATAACGAGAGAAACAAGATGACCTAGATAGAAGGCTTCAAAATATCAAAGAACAAGAAGAACAGGCTGCTGAACGGGAAAGAACTGAGCCTGAAAAAGAGTTCTGTTTCACCAGTCTGTTGCAGTGAGAAAGCAGACTTGTGCTCGTTGGTGTTTTGCGTTGCAGAGTTCACCTCGTCTATTAGCAGCTTACTAGTCAAAGAAAAGAATAAAGCTCTTGGTAACAGATATTTAATATCACCGGCTTAGGAAACGCTCTTGTCTGCAGTTGTTGCCATGGGACTGCGGGCTTTTCGTTCAGGTTTTGTTGTGATGACAGAACGTTGCACCTGCCTTGTCTGCAATTTTGGGTAAAGCACTTTTTTTGAAATACTTAAATGAACGGAAACCTCTGTGATGATTGTGTGGAGTTTAAATTTTGCGCCACAAAAAAGATAAAAAACATTGAAGAAAGCTGGCTTGGGTATGGACAAGCAAATAGAATGAAGGAGTGAAGCGCCGATAGGATGGAGTACAAACGATGGTTTGGAAGCACGATGACAGAGAGCGAAGCAAATCGAAAGAAGCAGTGGAAGCAGCACGAGAAGATGGGCTGCGTGTTTCGGTCGTCAGGTTTCACACGTGAACTAGGACCCCTACCTCCCTCAACCGGTGACGCGGGGTATTCATGGCTATCTGCTGCTTCTAGCCGTAGGTCGCGGGTGTGCTGGTACTGGGACAAGTCTTTTGTGCTCGTGGAGAGGTTGGAGCCACCGGGCTGCAGGGCTCGAGCTCTGATGAGGCTGTCCGGCTGGAATGTATTGTAGAAGCCAGCGCTCATCAGCGGCGGTCAATCAGCAGCTCAGGAAGGCTGCTGATACAGCCTGCCGTGTAGCTGCTGAAAGCTGGCGATAACGGCGACGGTAACTTCGACTCTAGAGACGTCCAGTCACCGATGTTGGTGAGATTCGCGTGACTTCACTAGCCTCCGAGACCAACCGCGTGGTGTAGGAACTAAGGACTTCAACGACTAGAAATTGAGTAGATAACTTGTCTGTTTATAAGTATCTTAACCTCATAACCTCAGGGGTAGCATTGGTCGTGTCTTTAATTTGATGTTTTTTCTCTGCTGGGGACATGTTTTTTCGTGTAACTGTCAATAAAAGTTGATTTCATCAAGCCTTGTCGTTCGGTAAGATTTTAGGGACTCGAAGGAAAACCTCGACATAGCAGATATCGGAACCTGTGAGCTTGAAAAATTATATTATATCCACGGAGTGAATGATGTTGACAGGGGCGAAGTTTCAAAGGGTTTCATCGGCAAAGGGTTTCATTGGTCTGGTTGTCTGTTTGTCTCTACACCCATCCATCCATGCGTCCGTCTGTATGTCCGTATGTTTATCTTCTGGTCTGTCCTTCTGTCCGCATGTCCGTCTGTCTGGATGATTGTCTGTCCATCCGTCATTATAGCGAATAATCCAATTGCCGCCATCTTGCCTCTTTTCATCACGTTTTTATCGTATACAAGTATTGCCATCCAGCGAATATCCCAAGGGCTAAAACTAGAGGTGGCTACTTCATACCAGAGTTATTAAATAATATGAGCTGCAGATCTCCCCATAGGCTTCATGTATCAAAATCCAAACAAAAAATTGGCCAGAATAACCAGAGTTAGCAGATTGTCGCCCTATCTCTTGACAGCAACAGAAACGAAAAACGCACTATTCTGCGTTTTAGCGCTGAACAAATTGTAAGCGCCACCGCATTTTGCCAAACAGTGTGACAGTGCATAAAACATGTTCTTGGGTGAGTTGGTGCCTGAGAGTGCTGAGCATGTTTCTTTGTTGCAGTGATGAAGACGCGAAAAATGACATAGAAGCTGCTCTTTTTTTGATGCTTTGTTCTTTTTCATGTTTTTTTTGCATTGCGCTAGAAATAACGTCTCTAAAAGCGGAGTGTTCGTGCGGTGAACGTGTTTTTTTCATTATTACGGTTGCCCAGCATCCATCACCGCTCAATTTTATTAACCGTACAGCGTATTGAAAAGTGCAGCGAAGTCGGTAGTTCACCATATTCATGTGGAGAGCCAGCGATGTTCACACCCCGACTAAATAGCGACCGGCAAGGCGTGATGCAAGCGAGATGCTACGTTGACCCAAGTATATTGAAGCTGTAAGCCTGTCAATAACAGCAGGTGACGTTGCCCGAGCAGCAAACGCTGGTGCCATTGGCAAGACTCTAAGAATACTGCACCTGAAAAGAAAGAGCGCTTGCAGTGCTAGGTGCAAGTAAATAGCAATGTTCAGTGTTTCCACTTTCTTGTCATCGTGCTTTTATGAGTATAAGGTATTCCAGCCTGCGTCTCAATGGTTTCATGATTAGTGGAATTGCAGCGCTGCGTGCAAGATAAAGTGGCCAATTCGCGCTAAGTATTGATTGGTAGTGCAATGCTTTGGTTTGCAATCTACCGTATCAGTCAGCGTCTTGTTTTTGCGACCACCATTCACGTCGTGTTCGGAGGACACACTGTGAAGCACTGTGTGGAACCGTAATAGTATTCGTCAAACTTCCCTCGAACAATCGGTTTCGAGTGCACATTTTCAAACGAGCAAACGAAGAGTACGAAAATAATCATGGCGCAGCGTTAAAACCACCGTATCACGAAATTGCAAGCACCACCTTCGACGAAGTGAAACTAGACGTTTTGAGCCGGCTTTAATTACGCCTTTTTAGAGCGAACATGGCTGAAGGCGTTGGTGGGTGCCGTGCAAGCCAAGGCCATTGAGGCGACAACGCCAGCTTTGCGTGCGGCATTGAGCAGCCTAAAAAGGTGCACTCACAGGTGGCGATACAATGTTTTATATTACCACTCCCACATGAAACGACAATCTGCTCTCTCCCGCTAGGTCGGCCAGTGGCATGTCCAGGTTTGCGAACAAAGTTTCGCATCTCGTATGATTCAATAACTCTGCTTCACAGAGGAGACGCACGACACACTCCTTAAGGAGGTCCGCCCCTAAGTTTAGACAATGAGGCTTACAATTTAGACCATAATGAGGCACGGAGGAAGGAATGAGAGAAGAGGGCATGCCCAGCCTGAGTGCTATGTGAAAAAAATGAACGGGAAATAACATCATGGCGACCATATTTCCTGGACACAATCACGGCGTTGCTATGGTTACGTGTTGTGCAGTGTAGCTGGTCAAGCAGTGAGCGGCAGCAGCAAGTTCAACACCGTAGGTCTCGCGCTGTGCCATGGCTGACGGTATTCACGTTCTGTGCCGCGTTGCTAGTTACGCAGTATCCTCCCGACAGTTACTGCACTCCTCGCAAATTAAAGAAAAAAAAACTTTTGTTGGCCATGGGATTTCAACGGTGCGTAGAACGAGCGCATATTCATGTGTCGTCCAGAGGACGACCCGAATGAAGCATTCGAAGTGTTCTGCGAAATCGCGTTTGGGCACCATGACAATACAAAACTGTGACACATGCCTTGCAGGTCAGTGACGGTTGTGCAGTGTTCGTGCTCGTGACAACGAATGAAACGAAAAAAAAATGTCACAGCTGTGCCGGAAAGGCGAAGAAATGAACGCGATAGCAACAAAATGAAAGGTCACGCGCACAATTGAAAGCAGATCGAAACATGCCTCGCGTTCTTCACGCACAAAATGTACTCACGTGTACGGATGCGCGTGAATAAGCGTCTCATTTGTTACTTTGCTGGGTCTGAAAAGCACACGCTTTTCGCAAACGGAGGCTGCAATGATTGCAGTGACCTTTATGCACCAAGTAACTACAGCAGAATCGTTCCAGGTAAAGCCCGAGACCAGCCAAGGCGTATGACCTTCCCCTTCTCACCGCTGAAAGATAAGGGCTCTCTCACGTTCCTCGCCGGGCGAAGTACGCGTAGAAGATTAGAGCGGGCGCCATCACACAAAATGGCGACGCGCGCTCTTTGCGCCATCTTGCTGGTAACGCTGAACACACAATTTCCTCCCAGATACTCGTGAGCAGCAGTAATTAGTACATAGAAGTAGCTTGCCGTTTGAGCGGTGAAGGATATGCTCCGGGTGGCTCAGTGGTTAACGCCTCGCTTTTACCACGCAAAAGGTCCCACATTGGATTCCGCGCGCCGGAGTGTTCCTTTGGGTTTTTTTCTTTCTTGCGTTTTCATATATATAGATACGTATATATACACAGTGCAGGACATCGACGCCAATGCCGGCGGCAAGATCCAGCCGAAAGTGTCCATATAATTGCAATCGCAATAATTTTGGCAAGTAAGAATCAATGAGGACCATGTACACATACGTAGTTTTGTGTTCAACATCTGTACAGAACCTACTTTTCTCCCTCGCTTAATATACGTGCCCCCAGCAAGAGGGCAGCGCCACTTGACCCGATGAGACTTCTTATCGAGTCGCACTCCGCGACCTTCTCCGCTCAACCCCTCGCTCGTGAACCCACCCAACTAAAACTCTTTCTGGTTCTCTTTACGAAAGAGCAAGCGCGTTCAAGTGTCACTTACACCTTGCTCACAGCCATCGCAGATGCACAATGCTGACGCCTGGGAATTTTATGTAGAACACGGGCACGGTGACCGGGCGTAGCGTTGGCCGTGTGAGAAACAGATTGTTTACCATTGGGAAACAGCGAACGGTCTATCGTGTTTGTAGTGTCGGCAACTAGGCGCGACTGAGGAAAACGAATACGCTCAATCCCTGCCACACAAGAATTCCTATGCCTCACTGTGGTGGTTTATTGGCTAGGGTACTCGGCTGCTAACCCATAGGTCATGGGATTGAATCCTGGCTGTGGTGGCGGCATTTGCGATGGAGGCGAAAATGTTGTAGACCAGTGTGCTCAGATTTGGGTGCACGTTAAAGAACCCCAGATTGTCGAAATTTCCGGAGCCCTCCACTGCGGCGTCTCTAATAATTATATGGTGGTTTTGGGACCTTAAACCCTACTTAGCAATAAATCAACAAGAACGTCTTCGTTCCGTTGACAGTCGTATTTATATATGTCGGGGGTGGCGCCATCTCTTGACAATTGAACATTGATTGATTTGTGGGGTTTAACGTCCCAAAACCACCATTTGATTATGAGAGACGCCGTAGTGGAGGACTCCGGAAATTTTGACCACCTGGGGTTCTTTAACGTGCACCCAAATCTGAGTACACGGGCCTACAACATTTCCGCCTCAATTGAACATAACTACTCTCTTTTGTAAATATACATATTTACACGAAAATAATGGAAAAAATGTCGATGTTCACATTAGGGTACATAATACATAGTTCTAAAATCTCGTGGGGGTCTTTAGCTTCTTGCGGACTTACGAAAAGATGGTGGTTTACTAGCCGGTTTGGTGCCAACAGGAGCACAATCATCATCACCTTTCATTGGAGCTTTATTCCCATCACCATGCACTGAGCACTATTACTATCAACATGCACTGGTGCACCATCACATCAGGATCATAATCATTAGAAGCAGGGTGCTGGCGAAGCTCAGTAAAGGCAGTTATTCTTCAAGGTGTCGGTGGACTTCGCACGGTGTCGTGGGAGGGTCCGTTGTCGTCTCATGTTAGCGCATGGTACGGCAAGGCTTTCTTGAGAACTGCTGCAATTGAGAAGCATTCCACGTGCGACCATCTTAAAGACAGAAAGACCAGTGTCCTATTTACTTGATAATTTTCAAGGAGGTCCAAAATTCGGAATGCCTTTTGAGACTGGCTTCTCGACCATCGCGTACTTCCAACTTGAAACTTGGGTACATAATCGTTGCTTTTACGCTGGTGCTCTTTCACCCTCTTCCAAAAGTGAAGAAATCTGAGCGGAATCTGCCCAAAAGTGAACACATCTCCTGAGCGGCAATTTTGATGAAGTCCGCAGTGGAACAGCCAACGACATGCAAGGATGTCCTCTTGCGCAAGCTGTTTAAAAGCACTGCCTGAGAAAGTCCAATTGTACTATGAGGAGTGGCTCTGTAGATTTCAAGTACTTCTTACCAATACTTTTTATTGGGCACTGGCACTGCTCCAGTACTGCCAACTTAATGCAAAATTTCAGGACACGGTTAATCTTTTCGAGCTCTCCATCGGCTTTGAAGTGATACACAGCCGAAAAGCTGGTTTCGATACTTCTGTTTAGAAAAAAGAACTTGAATTTTCGAGTTGTAAATTGTGATCAGAGACCCAAGACGAGTTCAACCAGATTGCCTTCCCGTGTGTGGAGAGCGATAGCAGACGACGCTCGGTGCGTGTCTTTCACCTTTGCGTGAGGAAAACAAAGTAGATCGGCGCCGAGCTCGCGGGCGCTCAAGGAACGATGAATAAAAAGGGTCTGCCAGTTCCTTCCTGATCTTAAAATAGTGGGGACGTCATTCTTAGACCACCTTGGAACCCAGTATACTCGACGGCCACAACAACACATCACAATCGGAGCCCAAAGCGGGACCATCTCTAAATCAGGAATTCCGCACAGCGCATCACATTGTCTTTCCAGGAATACGCCATTGCTGATAATGCTGAACAAAGTTTTGGAGTATTATATCAATCACTGTGATTCTGTGACAACATGGTTGGGGAGCAGCGTCGATGCATTTTGCACTAAAGTCCTGGGTATGCTTAGGGGTGCGCTAGGCACGAAAAAAGCAACAGAAACGCGTGCAAAAGAAATTTATCACGCATAACGACAAGTTGTACAAAAGAGACCAAGGCCCAGTCAGCACTCGATTTCTTCTCTGCCTTCCTGCATGACGACAAGTTGAGGTACGCTGTGAATTGCATGAAGGACGATACGGTGGCCACATAGGCATCAGACGAACATTCGATGTCCTTACGTATAAATATTACAGGCCGAAACTTTATGCAGATGTCAGACGGTACGTGCGTCACTGTGACCTTTGTCAGAGGTTGAAGATGACGACGTCGGTGCCTTATAGCCTATTAAAGCCAACAGAAGTCCACAGCCAGTTTCACACAGTTGGGATGGGCATAATAGGAACTTTCAAAACTTCAAGAAGTTACAAGTACCTTGTAGCCATTGATCACCTCACAGAGTTCCTGGAGGCAAAAACACTCTGGAACATAGGGGCCACAACCGTCCAGAAGTTTGTTGAACGACAGATCATCTTAAAACACGGATACCCAGCCACAATTATCACAGACTTCTATACTCAAATAATGGCGCGCTTCACTGAAGCATACCTCAAACATCGGGTCATCAGACATGCTGCCACTACCACACATCACCCCACAGCAAACGGCTTGTGTGGAAGAGCCAATAAGAAAATATGACTACGACCGGGGCGGAAAAATGGGCGGATGCCCTTCCTTATATTGTATTCTGTTACAACACCGGGTACCAAGACACGGTTCGCCAAACCCCTTCTTCCTGGTCTTCGGTAAAGATCTGGTGCTATCGTTAGATGTTGTATACAGCCTCCGAGAGCATTAAGAGCTCAAAGAAGAATCAAGCTATTTCACGGTAGGATGGCAACGACTACAAAAAAACCAGGAAGCTCGCAGCTGCACACGTTCGAGTGGCTCAAGAAAAACAGAAGTGGCACTTTGACAAGCACCACAAGGGCACTGTGTTTTAAAGAGGACAACTGCTGCTCTTCAAAACTCCAACGTCCGGTGTGAAAACAACTATATCGTACGCCGGCCTCACAGCGTAGTGAACAAACAGTCTCCCGTGTACTACGAGATCAAACTCGCGGACAAAATGGGAAGTAACATTGTGCATGTGGAAAAATTAAGACCATATCTGAGCCCCATTTCTCACATGGAGCCACCCAATGTTTCGAACTAAGGTGTACTAGGGGGCCTTGCAGTGTATATAGTTGTTGGTGCTTGTTTTGTGTACCTGAAAGTGATGTCAATGTTTTGTTGACTTTTGCAAATAGATACAGTTAGGACAGCTAAAGTTAGCTTAGTTATGTCTGTCTTAGCGTTTAGTGTATGAAAGTTATGTCTGTCTTAGTGTTTCGTGTATGTATGAAGCCGAGGCAACTAGTTTCCAAACCCGGGCGTGTGACGAGCGAAAGCAGACGACGCTCGGTGCGTGTCTCGTGCCTTTGCGCGAGGAAAACAAAGTACATTAGCGCCATGCTCGCGGGCGCTCAAGGAATGTGGAATAAAAACAGGGGTCTGGCAGTCCCTTCCTTATCTTCAAAGAGTGTGGACGTCCTTCTCAAGCCGCCTCGAAACCCACTATATCCGACGACAACAACGGCACGTCAAACCGGGCTAATATTGACAAGAAGTCAAGGATTGCACGGGAGGAGGCTTCACAGCAGAAAGATAACTCCAGCCACTTTGAAAATTATTCAACTGAAGAAACGACAAAAGAACAGCCAGCTGATGCACGCTTAAATGGCGCAACGACATCATTATTTTGCTCCATGACCGGTCAGGAAGAGCTACTGGCTGCAGTGGAGGGGGGTAGCTCTCTTTACACTCTTGTCTGCCATTTGGCAGGTTGCGCAGCTGTGGATAGAACTCTCAGCCTGTTTTTCCAGACCTGGCTACCAGTACTTTCCACGAAAACAATACTTTGGCTTCACTATTACTTGGTGCGAGAATACCGGGTGATATTCATGGGCTAGTTGAACTCATGTAGCTGTGGACTTGGCAGTAACTACACCGCACTCTGAGACCATGAACAGGTCGTCCACTACGGACAGTTGCTCTCGCATTTATAATAAGGTATCAGTTGAAGTGACGACGTTCTATTAGTTGGCCACGTAGCCTGAACGAGTTGTGCAACCTGCTGGAGCTTGCAATTATCGGCTGTGGCAATACGGAGATCACTGATATTGCTACGTAGCTATTTAATGAAGAATGAACCATTCTCTGATCAGAAGACGACGAAGAGGACTGGTTTGCTCGCTCTGTGTGCTGCGCTCCGATTTTATCGATGTAAATACACTGCCAAACAGTCAATTCTCATCTCATTTTACGTAACATATTTGTTGTGAATGCACTGGTCCGTCCCTGTACCCATCACAAAGCTCCGCAGCGGCCGCATCATCACGGGTCCTACCATGTCACAGGTTCAAGGTGCATCGTCTTCACCACCCGCCTCTTCTGTGACTCCTACCTACGTTGTCCTACCTTCTGCTTGTGATCATGGCGTATATTCCGGACAAGATGGCCTTGACGTTGCCAAGTGGCTCAACGTGTATGAACGCATCAGCGCCAGCTGTAGGTGGGACCCAACACTCATGCTTGCCAACGTGCTTTTTTAGCTTGATGGCCCTCCGCGGGTGTGGTTCCAGAGGCACGAAACCGACATTAGCAGCTTGGACACTTTGAAGGAGAAGATCCGTGATCTTTTTGGCAACAACGCTATATGACAGATAACTGCGCGAAATGAGTTGTCTACTTGGGCACAGACGTCTACCGAATCCTACGTCGCGTATATTGACGACGTTATCGCCATTTGCCGCCAGGTTTGCGAGCACATGCTTGAGCCTCAAAAGGCATCGAATGTGCTTAAAGGCATCGCCGACGATGCCTTCAACATGCTTGTATACAATAACGTCACCAAAATCGACAAAATTATCAGAGTGGCGGTGGTTTGAACACGCCCCGAGCCGCCATATCACGCAGAGATTCACACGACTGCCCAACATGGCCGCAACTTCACCGTGTGAAGCCGCTCACCAACCACCCACGTATGACCACGTCACCTGCATTGTTCGTCGGGAACTTGAAGCTGCCTGTCCAGCTCCCACTCCACAGCCTGTTTGTACAACTCAAGCCACTGACCCATCACACCCATCAGTGGCCTTAATTCAAGCTGTGGTTAGGCAGGAGTTCGCTAATCTCGGTCTTCCGTCATTGTGTCCCGTGACTCACCCTGAAGTACCCCTAAACCCCTCAGGCAACGCTCGCTGATCTCCTCCGTCGTTTCCCTTCCGGAACCATACACAACGGCGAATCCCTAACGACCAGCCAATCTGCTTTTTCTGTCATCAACCTGGACATATTTCTCGTTATTGCCGTCGCCGCTGGTCAAACCCACCACGTCAGAGGTACCCTAGTTATATGCGACCAACCACTTCTGGACGTCCAGCCGCTACACCATCCAACTTTTACTCGCCGCCTCCTCACGAGCATATCCCCACTGACGCCCGTTCTTCCGGTCGCCCCTACTCCCGCTGCCCGTCGCCGCTACGCCGCCAATCGCGCTCACCGCCGCCTCGGTGCTTTTCCTCGCCGAGCTTCTGTGGACAATCGCAGCAGGAAAACTAGATATTACAGCTTATGGAGGTGAAGCTGCAATACCAACGACGCCCGGAAACCCTCTACTGATGCTGCCCACACACCACAGTCTCATTGAAGTCAAAGTCGACTATGTTCCTGTTACTGCCCTTGCTGACACAGGCGCCCACCTATCTATTATGAGCGCACATATACGCCGCCGTTTGCAGATCATGACACCCTCTACGACTCAAGCCATACGCGTTGCCGATGGCGGCACTGTAGAAGTCGTCGGAATGTGCACTGCTCGTGTCAACACTGCTGGGCGTCACGCCATAGTCCTTTTTGCCGTTCTAGATCGTTGCCCCCATGGCCTCATATTAGGCAATGATTTCCTCTCGGCACACTCGGCTTTGATTGATTCTTCTTCTGGCTCGCTCAGCCTCGACGTTCCCCTGCTCTCTAATGCCTGTGAAAAGCCCGTCAGTGACTTGGGTCCAACCAGTTTTGTTCGCTTGCCGCCTTGAGCTGTGACATGCGACTGTCTGTCATCGACCCATACAGTTCCCGACGGAGGCTACATCGTTACACCGATAACAGACGCACGACTGATGCGCACTGTTACAGTGCCACATACCATCGCCACCATAGTGGACAACTGTGTGTTTCTTCCGCCCCTAAATTTCGGCCTCATTCCTCAAGTGATGCCCTACCAGATTTCCATTGCTCAGCTGGCTGCCATTCGAGCTGATGTCATAAACGTTGTCGCTGTAACTGTTCGGGACCAAGCCGAAGTCTCATGGTTACCCGGTCCTGACGAGGCCAGCTTTCAAAATATGATTGGACCAGACCTTTCACCTGATCAGGCCGGTGCTCTCTGCCGCGTTCTGGCCTCCTACAGTAACATTTTTTATATCTGTGATCGTCCTTGGGCCAGACTAATATTGTCAAGCACCGAATCAACACTGGTGACTCTGCGCCCATCCACCGTCGGCCTTACCACGTGTCCGCATCAGAACGAGCAGTGATTCAGAAGGAAGTGAACAGCATGCTATCGAAAGACGTCATCGAACCATCGTCAAGTCTTTGGGCCTTCCCAGTGGTCTTGGTAAAGAAGAAAGATGGCTCCTGGTGTTTTTGTATTGATTACAGGTACCTCAACAAAATAACCAAGAAAGATGTGTATCCTCTTCCACGTATTGACGACGCACTTGACTGTCTTCATGGCGCCACCCTTTTTTCATCTCTCGAACCCCGATTTGGCTACTGGCAAATTGCTGTAGACGAAATGGATCGTGAGAAAACTGCATTCGTTACACCCGACGGCCTTTACCAATTCAAAGTCATGCCGTTTGGTCTCAGCAACGCCCCAGCTACCTCCTAGAGAATGATGGACACGCTACTTCAAGTATTTATATGGGCGACGTGCTTGTGTAACTTAGATGACGTGCTTATCTTCTCACCCACTATCACCACAAACCTTGAACGACTTTCGACCATTCTATCAACATTCTGACATGTCGGCCTCCAGCTGAATTTCTTGAAGTGCCGCTTCGGTCTTCGTTAAATTACTGTGTTGGGCCACCTTGTTGACGCTTCCGGTGTACGACCAGACCCGGCTAAAGTACGCGCAGTAACGAACTTGCTCGTTCCGCGATCTATACATGATGTTCGCAGTTTCGTGGGCCTATGTTCTTATTTTCGCCGGTTCGTAAAAGACTTTGCGGCACTCGCACGTCTACTCACAGACTTTCTCAAACACGACGCGCCGTTTTGTTGGGGTCCTCTACAAGCTAACGCTTTCTCTCGACTAATCACCGCTCTAACGACACCACCGATACTTGCACATTCGACCCAAATGCTCCTAGAGAAGTGCGGACAGACGCTAGCGGTCACAGCATCGGCGCAGTTTTTGCCCAAACTCAGCGGGGCACTGATCGTGTAATTGCATACGCAAGTCGCCTCCTTTCAAAGTCGGAGCGTAACTACTCTATAACAGAACGAGAATGCCTTGCCTTTGTATGGGCAGTTTCGAAATTTTGCCCTTACTTTTATGGCCGCCCGTTCCTTGTCGTCACAAATCATCACGCCGTCTGTTGGCTTTCTTCACTGAATGACCCTTCTGGACTACTTGGTCGTTGGGCGTTGCGTCTTCAGGAGTACCCCTACTCAGTTGCCTACAAGTCTGGACGCCTCCATCTGGACGCCGATTGCTTGTCCCACTACCCTGTTGACCAACCAAAATCGGTCGGCAAGCCTAGCCCCAACGTCATGTCCATGTCTAGGTTTTGTAAGATTGGTGACGAACAGCGTCGCGATCCTTCCTTGCGGTCACTCATTGCCTGTCTGGAATCTGACCCTAACGACGTGTCACAGCGCATGTTCGTCCTCCTAAATGACACGCTGTACCGTCGTAGCGTCCAGCCAAATGGCTCTGAGCTACTTCTAGTCGTGCCTAACCATCTCCGTTCAGCGGTAATGCATGAGCTTCACGACGAACCAACTGCCGGCCACTTGGGTGTATCTCGCACGTACGACCGCGTCCGGCGCCTCTTCTTTTGGCGTGGTCTCGCGCGGTCGGTTCAACGCTACGTGGCCTCCTGCGATATATGCCAACGTCAAAAACGACCTGCCGCATCCCCTGCTGGACTCCTTCACCCGATCTTCATCCCTACCGAACCTTTCTTTCGTGTTGGTGTAGACCTCCCCGAACCGTTCCCTGAATTAAACTCTGGGAACAAAGGGTCGCTGTTGCTGTAGACCATGCGACCAGGTTTGTCATCACCAGAGTGTTCCCCACCAGCACTGCTACTGACGTTGCCGAATTTTAGCTTCACGATGTAATTCTACATTGTGGCGCTCCTCGGCCATTGCTCACCAATCTCATGAACGCGCATTTTGTAACGCGTACTCGACGACCTTTTGCGCTCTTCCTCAACGCAACACAAACTGACCACTTCCTACCATCCTCAAACAGATGGCTTTACCGAACGCCTAAAGTGCATCCTCTCGGACATGCTCTCGATGTATGTCTCACCTGAGCACCATGACTGGGATCTAGCGCTACCTCACGTGACGTTCGCCTATAATTCATATCCTCATGATACAGCAGGTTATTCACCTTTTATATGGTCTATGGCCGTAAGCCGACCTTACCACTGGACACCCTACTACCGAGTACAACACCTTCGCCAAGCGAATACGCACGTTATGCTATCGCTCATGTCGACCACGCACGTCAGATTGCCCGCTATAGGCTGTTGGCTTCACAAGCAACCCAGAAGGCTCTCTACGACAACAAGCAAGTCGAATTTGACTTCTTACCTGGTTTCTAGTTCTCCTCTGGTACCCAGTTCGTCATGTTGCCCCGCCGCGGTGGTCTAGTAGATAAGGTACTCGGCTGCTGACCCACAGGGCGCGGGTTCGAATCCCGGCTGCGGCGGCTGCATTTCCGATGGAGGCGGAATGTTGTAGGCCCATGTGCTCAGATTTGGGTGCACGTTAAAGAACCCCAGGTGGTCTAAATTTCCGGAGCCCTCCACTACGGCGTCTCTCATAATCATATAGTGGTTTTGGGACGTTAAACTCTACATATCAATCAATCAGTTCGTCATGTTGGATTGTCAGAGAAGTTGCTATCTCCGTACAATGGACCTTACCGTATCATACAACGGGTAACGGACGTTACTTATGAGGTCATTCCTGTCTCCGGAACTAACCTGTCTGCAAACACCCCAGTGACGTAGTCCACGTCACTAGGTTGAAACCATACCGCCTTCCTTCTGGAGAACACGTATAAAGTGCACCGAGTTGGTGCTTTTACAACCGGTGGGTAATGCGACGTAGCTATCGCATGAAGGATGAACTATTCTGTGATCAGAAGACAACGAAGGGGGCTTCTTTGCTCGCTCTGTGTGCTGTGCTCCGATTTTATCAGTGTAATTACACTGCCGAACAGTCCCGTCCCGTCAAATTTTACTTAACAATATGAACTGAAGACGTTACGATAGACCCTATTTTTTATTTAATTTTAAGGCAATCTTTTGTGCCTGGTACAAAAAGCCCGAACAAAGCGTCTGCTACTGTTTTGTGTCCCCGCACTGAAACTGGAACTGTACAACGAAGTTGTAACTCGGCAACCGAGCAGTCAACCTTGCGATACGAAATGGGAGTTATCCTAGATTTGTGTTGACAGCGAGAATACGAGGGCCTCGTGGTCTGTTACCAAAGTTATTGATCTCCCCCAGAGGTAAATATGCCATTTATCGCATGCCGATAAGCAGGCCGGGGCCTCGCGTTTTCCTGTAGAGTACTTCCGTTCTGTCTCTGTCAACATTCGTTATGCAAATGCAACGGTTTGAAAGCATGTACCGTCAGCTTGTTGCAGTACTGCACCGAGGCCATATGCAGATGCATCTGTGGCTACAATACTAAGAGCGCTGGGGCGAACAATCGCAGTACTCTTCTCAATGCAATGAGTTACTATACATTTGTAGAGCTTCGTTGAGCAGCAATATTCCATTCAAAATGAACGTCCTTGCGAAGTAGGTTACGCATAGGTTCTACCTCTTCAGCCAGGTTGGGAAAAAAACTTGGAGTAATACTCCACAAGACAAAAAAAAAAACCCAGCATACCTACATCGGCGGGGTAACAGCGTGTACAGTTCCGTTAACTTTTGCTTGAAGGGGTGCTATGCCTTCTGTGCTGACGTGATATCCAAGATATGATCGCTATGATGCATTAAAACGCACTTTTCGTTGAGTTTGAGTCGAGATTCGAAGATGCGCCGCAGAGTTTGCTCCAGGTTGCCCACATCTGACTAGGTCCTGCCAAAGATAATATTGACTTTGTAGCAGATGATCCCTTGCAACCCTGCTGAATTGTAGTCATGAGTTGCTTAAATGTGGCTGTAGCAGACGCCAATTCGAAGCACGGAGCACACTCTTTTTAACAGGAAAAGGCCATCGTGGGTAGTGAAAGCCATGAGGTCTTTGCTGTCCGAATGAAGGGTGGCTTTGTTATGTAGAGGAGAATCCGAGTTTTAAGAAGTAATGTGACCGAATAAAGGAGTGCAGTAGCTGTTCTGTTTGTGACATGGGGAAGCTATCAGCTAATATATCTTTGTCTGGCTCTGAGGTCAACGCTCAGGCGGATGCTGTCATCTTTCTTGCAGACGACCACCAATATAAGAGATATATATTCAGAGGCGTTAGCCCTTTTTATCACGTCGTCGGAGAGGAGCCACTTAAGCTGCTCACTGACTGGCTTGCGTAGAGAAAGTGGGAGGTGTCCCAGCATCTGCACCATTAGAGGGACTGGCGACTTCATTTTCACCTGATACTGTAGGCTTTTGCCGAGGCCACCGCCAGGTGAAAACAAATGTGAAAGTTTAGGCTATAACAGAGGTGGCATATTGAACTTCGGTAGAATAGCAGGAACTGCGCCATCCGTATGCGCAGATGCTCCTGTTTTCTTACTCATGACTTTTGACGCTTCAGCAGCCATGTACAGGCAGCGCAGCCACGCACCCACAATGCGTAGTCCTAAATCTTGCGCCGTGTTCACACCTAGAAGAAAACTTCCTCTGGGGCCCGGGTGATATGAATCACTATCACGGCTGTTTTCCCTCTAAATGAGATGCTTGCTTTAAACGGGCCCAGTACGGGGATCTACTGGCGTGCGAAGTACAACAACGTAAGGGCAGAGCTAATGAACTCAACCCCTTCAAACATGTTTCGAAACTGTTTTTCTCGTAAATTTGACACAGCTAATATCGTGTCGACTTAGAACTTAGCAACAGTGGTTGTTAGCTCGAGGTGACTCGCGTGACCACTAGATAAATGCAGACACCATCGCGCTTGTCTTTCTGAACAGTGAGTAGGCTAATAATATGTGATGCATCTTGTTCAGAAACTACTTGGTGGATGCGAGTCGAGTGTTGTCCTGGCGCGCGGCGTGAGCTGCGACACACTTGCCTGAAGTGCCCGCCACGGCGGCATGCGAAGCAGGTTCTACCGCGAGCGCGGCATGGAATCGGTTGCCAGTAACGTGACCCGCAATTAACAGAAGTCTGCATAATTTTGCTATCCTGAACATCAGCAGCGTCAGTATCTGAAGATGACGAGCTCATTTGATGAGTTTGTGGCAAGCTAGGGTGGCTCTGATAAAGATGGCTTTCTTCGTTGCTGCACCGGCAACTATCGTGCGTGCTTCGTTCGGAAGCATCATACTGACGGTAATGCTGGCGTGTAATGCGCTCAACGAAATTAAAAAAAAGCTTTCGACTGCAGCTGGGCTTGCTCGCTGAGTAGCGTGATTTTGATGGCGTGGTCTAACGTCAATGTGTCGCCTTTCATGAGAAACTGTGATCGCAACTGCGGGGATGCAAGCTGGGTAACAAACAGATCACACATATTGTGAGGAACCGTTTTATTCAGCCAGGCTCGAGCTAAATCACACTGGTGCCTTATTTACAGATGATGAAGATATACAGGTGATGATGATATCTAAAAAGATTAAAGAGCCATTCTCTTGTAGTGCTCACAATAATGCCCCAGTGCGGTGAAAGCGGCTGCCTAGACGCTTGACAATGTTACGAAATGCGTCGCGCATAAGGCTTTAAACGAGATACGTGCACTATCTCTGTTCCTCGGCAACGATGATCAGGATTAGCGCTACGAGGAGAAACGCGCTAATTGACAGGAGATGTCTGTTCGACCACCATGTACGGCCCAATGAAGTGACTGATGAATTTTCGCATAAGCCGGGCACGCGTAGAGAAGTGCGTAGAAGAACTTCGTCACCAGGGGAAAAACTCGGAACACGGCGAGACGAGTCGTACCGAGACTTCCGAGTGTCTTGACAGAGACCGGTGTTAAAACGGGTCTGGTGACGGCAGTGTGTGAGACGAGATAAAAATTCTTCAGAGAAACGAGCCGTCGAGGGGGCAGGGGCTGAAAGGAAAGAGACATCCTGAGTGAAACTCGGCGAGCGACCATGGACGAGAAAAAATGGAGAAAAGCCGGTGGTGCGTTGAGCAGCTGCATTATAGGCGAATGTCACGAAGAGTAGAATTGCAACCCAGTTCGTGTGGTTGGGGTGAAAGTACAAGGCGATCATGTCCGATAGGGTCCGATGAAACCGTTCAGTCAATCCATTGGTCTGCGGGTGGTAAATAGAAGTGGTCTTGTGAACAGTGTCCGAAGCACGCAAAACTTGCTCGACAATGGAAGAGAGAAAACTTTGCCATGATCACTCAGGAGAATGCGTGGAGCTCCACGACACAAAAAGATGTGGCGAAGAAATAAATTGGTGACCTCAGTGGCAATCCCAGATGGTATAGAAGCTGTTTCTGCGTAGCGGGTAAGGTGGTTGACGGCCGTGATAATCCAGTGATTCCCATTGGAATATATAGGAAGAGGGCCATACCAGTCAATTCCGACGACTTCAAAAGGCGAGGCGGGACAAGGAAGAGGTGGCATTAAGCCAGCCGGAGCAGTAGTCGGTCGTTTTCGCCGTTGGCAATGCACACATAAGGCAGCGTACTTAGCGATGGCTGAAGAGAGGCTAGACGAAAAAGAGCGTCTTTGTATTTTGTCGTAAGCCTTGTGATCTGGTAGATCAGCGGCGGTTGGATCATCATGAAAGGCTTCCAGAACTTCACGTTGCAGAGAACGTGCGATGACGGGTACCCACTTGTTGCAATTGATATGGTAAAAGTAGTGGTATAAAGCACCACCGACAAGCTTAAATTGCTTAAGTTTTCGACGGAGTCTGATGTTTAGAGGAGTAGTAGAGCCGGTCCAGCGGTCAACAATGATGCAGCAGTATGGGTCGACACGTTGTTGTAAAACAAGGACGGATAGGGTGGCAGATGATGAACTTAGCACTGCGATTGGAGAGGTGCTGTCGTTTTGGAGTATCGATGGTGAGTGGCTTCCGCTGGGTAAAGGACAGCGCGATAGAGCATCAGCATCTTGATGCTTCTTCCAAGATCTGCAGGCGACATCTAAATCATACTCCTGCAAGCGAAGCGCCCAGCAGCCGAGGCGACCCGATAAGTTTTTCAGCGATGAAACCCAGAACAGGGCATAATGGTCGGTAACGACGGTAAAGTGACGGCCGTGAAGATATGATCGGAATCTTTGCACTGCCCAAACAACAACAAGGCACTCCTGCTCGGTGCTAGTGTAGTTCTTTTCTGAAGTGGCAAGAGCACGACTTGCGTAAGCAACGACGCGTTCGCATGAGTTTTTGTCCCACTGCAAGTGTACCGCACCTAGACCATGACTACTTGCGGTAATGTGAAGGATGGTGGGTGCGGTGGAATCGAGGTGGCACAGTACCGGATTTGACGTGAGGGCTTGCTTCAATGCCGTGAAAGCGCTTTCGCAGTCTTTGGACCAAATGATGGGGACGTCCCTTGCGAGGAGTTGATGGAGCGGAGACGCAAGTTCCGCGAAGCCACGTAAGAAGCACCGAAAGCAAGAAGATAATCCAAGAAAGCTGCGCAGGTCCTTTTGGCGTAGTGGACAAGGAAAATGGAGGACGGCGGCAAGCTTCTCGGGGACCCGCCGAATTCCTTCTTTGCTGACGAGGTTGCCAAGAACCTTGAATTTTTTGCTAGAAAAGTACATTTTTTGGTGTTAGGCTGTAGGCCGGCTTTTGCAAGGCATGTGAGGACTTCGTCAAGACGTTGTAGATGCTGCGAGAACGTAGGTGAAAACACTACTATGTTATCGAGATAGCACAAACACGTTTTCCATTTCAAACCACGCATTACGCCGTCTATTACTCGCTCGAAGGTGGCGGGCGCATTACAGAGTCCAAAGGGCATCACATTAAAGTCGTACAACCCACCTGGCGCTGAAAATGCGGTCTTCTCTTTATAAGACTCCGACATTGTTATCTGCCAGTAGCCTGACCTAAGGTCGAAGCTAGAAAAATACTCTGCGCCCTGTAATGAATCCAGTGCATCGTCGATCCGAGGAGAGGATAAACATCTTTGCGCGTTATTTTGTTCAGCGCACGGTGATCGACGCAGAAACGCACTGTACCATCTTTCTTTTGAACGAGAACAGCTGAAGATGACCAGGGACTCGAGGGATGACGTGTGATGTTGCGTCGTAGTATCTCTGAGACATTTTCCTCGATGATCTTGCGTTCTGCCTGAGACACGCGATATGGACGCCGATGTACAATGCAAGAGCCGTCAGTCTGGATGCTGTGAGTAGCAGTTATAGTCATGCTGAGGGTGGGCGAGTGCACGTCAAATAGAGAACGATGTCTATTCAACAGGGTGAGCTAATCTTCAGTTTGATCAGGTGTTAAGTCAGTGCTTATGATTGCCGATACAGGTGTGGAAGAGGCATTGAATGGAAGTGATTGTGACCTTGGGACATAGTTGTGGTTGTTGTTCGGAAGAGTAAAAATCGCAACAGGCTCACTGTCGACCACGCAAGATACTGTTGAGCCACACGGGAGCAGTAAACATTCGGGCGTTTGATTTATGGCGGAACCGGTTGTGAGGAACCGGTTTATTCAGCCAGGTTCGAGCTAAATCACACTGGTGATGATATTTACAGATGATGAACATGTACAAGTGATGATGATATCTAAAGAGAATGAAGAGTCATTCGCTTGTCGCGCTCACAATATTATCAGTGGCTTGCTTGGTAAAATCGCAAGAAGCTATCAGTTCGTGAAGTGCTAGGGCGAAATCTGGGATGGACTCGCCATGTACTGATGGCGCACTCGGAAGTGATGTCGCTCTACGCGAATGTAGCTCGCGCCGGCGAAATGTCATTCTAGGATCTCACGGGCCGCGGCATATACGTCTGGCAGATTCGTCGCTGCTGCTTCTTGCTTCGGGGCCACGCCATGGTCTTTGCTTTCTTCGATTGAGGTTTGGGCGGTGGCCTACGGATCATTCGTTGGTAGCTCGAGTACAGTGGGCGTGGGTGAAAGCGCATCGAGAATACGTTGTCCTTCCGGGCTCACGCAGTGCAACAGAGAGTTTGACGCTGGAGTGCAGGCAGGTCGGCAGCTTCGCACGCAACATGGAGGAAAGAAAAACTGAAGAGAGGCTTTATCTTGTCCCAATGCATTGCGAGAAGTGTGGTGGAAGTGATGTCACGTTTGCGGGGCAAACAAACCGGTATGGGGCAAACAAAACGGCAGACACTTCGCGGCGTGCTCTCAGCGCTTGTACGCTTCTACGCGGACTCATAGCTCCGGCGTAAACTAAACTCGTGTTGTATGGTTTGCATGGTAGTAAAATGTTGCGAGCACACCTTTCCAGAACTGTTCATGCGTGGCAGGCCCGAGCGTGCCGTGCTGAAATACTTCGTGGGGTGTTTTTGTACAACAGCACAGGAAGCACTAGTGCATGCCGTAATCAAAATCATACAGCCCCTGCGTCATCGTATTCGAACTCACCCGGGAGTGACTTGCGCGTTCTACTCGCCATAAGGTCTTTCTTTTTTCTCTTAGCCAGACTTCCCGATCTTCGGGCCGATTAGCAGTTCTTTTCTCGTATATAGTGAGGCAATGCACGACTTTGAGAGCTGGCTTCGTAGCTATTCTATGCAACGCCAGCCTAGCACTTGCCGTACTTCACGTCGGTAAGAAGGCACCACTGTATTGTGTACGCGATCGTGCACGTAAAGTGTGTAGTTCCAGTGCGCGCGCACACCACCCGCAGTGAGCGCACACCGAACAATACATACACAATCAGTCCGATAACAAAAATGATTATTGTCCTTCTATACCATAGACACTTCTACAAACGTGACACGATGGCTAAAACACTAAAAACGAAAGTTCGCGTGTGTTCTAGCACAGTTGACTCAATGAGTAAGAACCAACATAGCGTACAGCTCAGAGCTCGGCATGCAGACACCATGCATTATTGATCAACAGTGAAGCGAACATACGTGAAAAGTTCCACCAGGTACATCCGGCGGTGCATGCGATTCGCACCGAGTGTACACTACCGCTGGGCATTGCACAGTTTTCCTTGAAAAGAAGCACGCACAAGAAGCGGCACTCGCGGATAGACTCGCTGCTGGCAAAAATACCTACCACTGCCCCGGTGCCGCTTCCAAGGCCACTGCGGCGGCTAGCTGCTTGCCCGCCGGAAATCGCGAAGTGTTTACTGCTTCTCCGATAGGAGGTAGTGAGGGCGTATGCGATGCAGCGGCTTTATGAATGTGACGTCATGGCCTCTCCTATATTTTTCTTCCTCCATGGCACGTAAGAAAATATATCTCGAAGAGGCGTATCCAGCGCGTCCACAGTATAGACCCATTCCATGTTTGTAAACACAGACAGGCAGACGTTGGCGTTACGGGTAAATTATAGCAACGTCCGCTCGTAACTTCCGCTCATAATTTCAGGCGGGAAGGCCCGACTCCATGCCCCGCACTATGCCGTTGTCAGACAGGAAGTGGACGTGGCGCCCGGAGGCGTTTTTTTAGAGTTTCACGTAACTCATCAACTCATCAGCATTCATACGTCTGTCCCGGCATGTCCTCCTCCCCAGGGTCGTGTTAGAGTGAAGTTGTGCTTCGGGCAGACGGCCATACTCTGGCAAAGGGGCTGCCGCTCGGCGCCAGGCGTCAAACAGACGTGACTTGCCTCCCGGTGGGCAAGCCAGGGAGACCCAACAAAGGGGCCTTCCTTCGGTGTGGTAGCCTTTATCACAACACGCAAACCGGACGTGCCCTGACAAGGTGGGCTATCGCGGCGCGTTGGATGCGCTGTGGTCAAGGCCTGTCTCCTGATCGCTAGGGCTCAGCGAGACGCAAGGCCATGAGCACTGAGGGTTACGATGTGCGACAAACAAATAAAACAATTTTGTGAGACGGGATTCGCCATCACATTCTATATTTGGCACACAACCGATGAGCCCGCGTCAAGGACCAGTTCGCCCATATCATGGCTACAGCTCATTTCTTGCGATGGTGCTCATCAAGTGGAAACCAATAAAAACTTATGCTGCCTTTCTTATGCCTTTCAGCACATCCAAACGCGACGCAGCTCGTTGCCATACCGTTTTTGTTTCTCATTGCTTGACTTAGAGCTCCACATGCACCATCTAAAAACCCAGCAGGAGCTGCGGCAGGCAGAGCGTCTTTTGCCTACCAAGTGAAACGAAACGCCCAACGACAGTGCCACCGCATTTTCGAGACGTATGTCCAATGGCATTTCTGTAGAGCTGGAGTGCCCATGGTGGCGTGAAAGGGGGGCTGCGGCAAAAGCGCAGCGTAATACATCGCGGTGGAATCAAAAACCTCGTCACCAGATTGTAGTGTCGGCTACACGACTCGACTCAACCCTTGCAACTCACAACACCGCGACAACATACTCATACCTTGAACACAAGAACTTATTTATTCAGGTGACAGTCGCATTAATATATATCGAATGTGGTGCCATCTCTCAAAGACCATTAAACATAACTGAAGTGACCTAGTGTCGGTCTTCAAAACTGCAGTGCTGTCGTAAAGTGCGTGAACAAATGGCGCGAAAACACTGGCACCACACTTACCATTGTCAGTGCATCTAGCGTGCGTTCTCTTGTGCTTGCTTCTCTGTCTACGAGCTGTTACTCATTGGTAATACCCGGACGAAATTATTTCGCATTGGTGTGGCACTTGCACAGCGTGTTAAGCCCCGTTCTGATGGTTGCGGTTCGCCATGACGTGCGTGCTGTGCAGTGCACGTGATTTTCTCGCCAGAGAAAGAGTCGCGCCTTCTGCTTCGCATTCGGGTGTAAACAAGAGAGGAGAATTCTCCCATTTGATGTGGCCGACTTCGGCTTCACCACGGCTTCACAACGAGTAACGTCCGGGCCTTTTCTCACTTGTTCCTTTTTTCATGGTTAAGAGGGAACAGAAAACGAGCACCATCGACATACGTCACACGCTCGTTTCGTCAACTTCATCATGCCTTCTTTCTTTTGCTTTATTCCAAAGTAAGGTGTGCCAATTTGCGCAGCAGAGACTGCAACAACTATGACGGGCAAAAAATCGAGCACAAAAATAGAGAAACACCGAAATACTGTAAAAGACAAAGAGCAAAATGCAGAGAAAGAAGGGTGAAAATAGATTAACAGTTAGAAATACATAGAAGAGCGACACAATCAGGCCGGCAGTCGTTTGACGGCAGTGCTTCACAAAATAGTGCCAACAGTTAGCCTGAGAAATGTGAAAAGTCATTCTCGTCATTAAAACGATTATCGGCCCATTTGGGACTTCAGGCAGGTAAAGCTCTGTAGCCAAATGTAGGAATATTCCAAACAGCAGTACTTTTATTTTAGCTGGCAGGGGATGTAGAGTGACCATCTGACGAAGTTTGCTTTGAGGCAGACTGCTCAACGATACCTCCTGCTCACTACCATTCAAGCCACTTGGCTCAAACAATGAATTTGAATCTGTGGGAATTCTTTCGTTCTAGCTACCTAATAATAGCAGAAGAAATGAAGAGCGTAAGCATTTTAGCGTATTCTTCACCCTGTGGTGTGAAAATCCTTCTATGTTACAAAAAGTTTATTCTGCAATCACAAATGTGGTTTGCGTAGTTCACCAACTTTAGCAACTTTACCCTGCACTGCGAGTCATCATCTCTACAAAATGATTGGCACAATATTAAATCTATGCAATGCACAATAACAAAATCTGATTCTTGCATATATAATGCAGGTTGGAGTACATAGCCATGAAGTGAGTATTTTTTGGCGTAAATGGGGATTATACCTCGCGAAATACCGTTCTGCATTGCTCACTTTACGCATGAGAAAACACCAGCGAACAGCTACCATTAAAAGTCGCTGCATCGCTGCAAAGGCAAAGCAATGAACGCGATAGTAACAAATTAGATTTTCATTCGAAAAATGACAAGCAGATTGAAACGTTCTCCCCGTTGCCCAGGTGATAAAGTGCCACAGTTGTTATTTCGCTGTGTCTGAAAAGTGCGATTTTTTCGCAAATGGACACAGTAAAGCGAGTGCAGTGAACTTTGTGCACCCGGTAACTACAACAGAATCATTCAAGTGAAAGCTCAAGGCGTACTATCTGCCCCACCATGAGACAAGTGCGCGCACTGGTGTGCATCCAGCCCTTTCCCTTTTCGCAAAGCAAAGTACGCCTTGGAGATGAAGATGCACGCCACCACGTCGTGACAATATGGCAACGCTCGCTCAATGCAACATCTCGCTGGTGATGTTGTCAACACGTAAGATAGTTTCTCCGAGATGCGTGCTAGCAGCAGTACGTGGTAGATATATATAAATATTACTGTTTCGACGTTGATAAAGGGGTTCTTTAATGGCTCACTGGCTAACGCTTCGCACTCAAAAGCAAGAGGTTGGACGTTTCATGACGTGCACTGGCGTTTTCTTCTGCATTATTTTTCTTTGCGTTTTCATTTATGTAGATATGTATACATATGCGGTGAATGACGGCAACGTCGACGCTGATGTCTGCGGGGAAATTCAGCCCGGAGTGTCCATACAATTTATATTGCAATAAAGCGCCATTAACATGCCAAGAAAGCTATTCGTAGTAAAATAAAAGGCGGCACAGGGACAACAGCGTGCGAACGCGTCCACCAGCGGTGCGCCCCAAGCGTTTGACGAGCACAAAAGCCCGGCCCGTACAAACGTGCGTGTAACATCTTCCCGTGCGAGTACGCAGTGAGTGCGCAAAAAAGACTCATTTTAAGCGGTGCATGTTTTTTGATGTCTTAATATTACTTTATTATGCATATTCTAGCGAAAAAAATTATATAAATGAAGGGCCGTTGACTTCGGAGTAGGTGGCAGCCGCCGATGATGCACGTGCTTCATCGCCATTTTTGGTGGGTGATTGCTAGCCCTCTATTGACAATATTTATGAACTACTGAAACAAATATATTGTCGTGAACCCTGATATAAGTGAGCCACAGTTATGAAACCGGAACTGTAGCATGTGCCATTCTGTGGTAGTGTTTGTGCATCTACACCTGTGTGTTGGTCCGGCCGCCAAGGAATAACACACGAACATGAAACTTGTCTTCACAGCAGTAGTTCAGTGTTTAATACACAATAATACATAAAGTATATTGGTGTTAGTGGCTAGAGTACCCTTAGAAATTATTGCACCCTTGTTGACACCCAGTGGCACATCACCTCGACAACCGACGACTCGCGACCGGTATTGTCTTTCAGAAGACACTGCTTTGCACACGATGGAGCATCACGCAAATCATACTTGAACGACAGGCGCTCGCAAACAGTGCAAGCGAAACCGACTGGGTTTTCACTAAATCATTTCTTCAGCTCACGGTCTTTTGTAGCAAAGGTGCATGACTTGTGGTTGGCGACGAATTTCCGGATGTACTTGGTATGCCAGGTCATGTTGGCGAGCAGCGAATTGCTAATAGGTTGCTCCTGGTGAAGATATGATCCGTTCGGTCCAGCATAGATGCCTGCATGCACGCTATTGATTATATTGCGATGAACTCAACTTCACAACACGACAGACAGAGTTCTGAGCTTCAGCCGAGAATGCGCGAAGGCATCCCGCTTACCCCGGTCGTGTCATCGCTGCACCAAAACTTACTTGCGTAACATTCGCCAGTTTACGTTATTTTCTTTCTGCGGCGCCTAACACAGCAGTTCTTCTAGTGCATATACCATCGCACTCGTATCTGTAGATCACCCAGGTACACTGTTGTTGCGTATTAAGGCTGCGCTACCCTGCAAGTGGTACCACAAGCGAAAGACGAAGCAAGTACCTGCATAGTCACCGAGTCGAATAGATGTGTAGAGCACGACAAAAATTACCGACTGTGCTTGTGGCCTGCGAAATCAGTTCCAGAAACCTTTTCAAAGGCGATTGCAGAGGCAAGCACTACACTTTGTTTCAAGCAGGGTAACGCCACCTAGGCGGCGTTGACAGGCCACTGTGATCAAAATTCTTGTAGAAACTAAAGTAGCGCCAACCACGCCCCTTTCCCTCTACATCCTCTCTCAGAAGTCGCCACCGCGCCCCCACAACGAGCGCGGACAAACAGACAAACGTACAGACAGACAGACACACAGACAGACACACAGACAGACACACAGACGTACGTCCACAGGAAACTACGAACACAGGTCATGGCCGGTCTAAAGGAGCGCGCTCGCTTTCTTCTGTTATGGACTAAGCAAGCACCACGAGTACAGTAGAGCTGTTTCTATAGAGTCACGATGGCACGCTTCACGAGAGAGTATCACTAGTGAATTCTGCAAAGCGCATTTCGTTGCATACTCATTAAAGTTAAACCAGCAATGTCCGGCCAGTCCTTCGTGTGACTTGCTTCTTCTGCATGCGGGAAGCGGTGAGAATAGTTGGTGAGTGTGAGCAGCGACAGCCTGATTTTCTGGGCACTCATGCATTTTGCAGTGAATACGCACACGCAACTGGAACCTATGGAACCTTAACGTACACTTGTTTCACAACGATTGCTTTATGAAAATAGTTAAAGAATGGCAAAAGATAACCACAGTCTCGACAGGTGCCACTCTTCGCTCAATGATAAAAGTTCTAAGAAAAAGTTAAATATCAGGCGGTTAGTATATCATGGGAAATTGCTGAAAAAATAAACGCTAGAAAATGCTACTTTTATGATTCACTTCATACGCTCTATACTCTTGAAAGTCAAGAGACGACGTTGTACGTTAATTAGATAAATGTTGGAGCACAGATACAAAAATATGATACAGATATATGCAATGGTGCAATTATTTGTTCGTGTATGACTCATTTCATTGAACAGGAAGTCATTAAGAAAGCTTTCGGGGATAAAAATCAATATGCGCTTTCTAAACAGATACTGCATAATAAATAACGGGACTTCCTTTGCGTAGAGCATGAGAAATAAGAGCCGCTTTGGTGATTACTAGAAAAGTTTGTTTACCGTGGCTACGCTTCAGGAGTATTTGAGGACAAAGCTGACAACTTCAATGCCCTTGTGCCCCACTTACAAGAAGATAACCCACTTATTGTTGAAGAGCCGATATCTTTGCTTGAGCAACTTTTTAAAGAGACATACCAGCGCGTTGAACTTCCTCTTTCTATCAGGGTCATACAACATTGATCCCAGGCAGTAACATCCTGAAGCTTTAGGGGGTCATAACACCCCAATTTTCGACCGTAATTTGTGTTTTGCGTAATTTGTGTTTTGTGTTTACGGTGGGGTAACTACCGTAATTACGGTAGTTTCCGCCACCGTAATTGTTCTTGTACGTTCGCAAACAAGCTGCGAAATTTCAACGCGTTTGGTCGTGCCGGTAATTTATAACCGAATATTTTTTATAAAAGAGCAAGTGGCCTAGTGGTCGAGCAACACTGGTGCACTCGCTAGCCGTGTCGTAACGCACCACTTGCTTCGCGAGATTCTGCGTGATGCGCAGTACGCAAGGCGATCGTGTTTCTGGTCAGCTGCACTTGCACTCGAGTTGTTTCAACGTTGTACAACGTGCCACTATAACTCAATGACTATCAGCGGTTGAAGCAATGCCACCGCGTCGCCCATGTTGCGGAGTGGCCTCAGCGTACAGAGCAGGGAGAGTACTAGCGTCGCACTAGCGTCACACTGGGCACATGCTGTTACTTCAGATAAAGTGTACATACATGCCGCAGGTATACCAAAAGATGCAAAACAACGGTCAGTACGCGCGGCATTGTTACCACCACTTATTAAGTGGTGCATACAGGTGTTATAACAAACAAAAATGTGCACGCTTTACCAAGTCTATTGTGCAATGACTGCTCGCGAATGCATGTCTTCTAATCTTTAAGCTCACTTGTCAACTGGGCACGCTTGAAATAAAGCTGCTTACTATTGCGCATGGCCGACAGCAACGTATGTTACAACAACGAAGTCATTGGCGTCTGGGTTCGCCTGTGTTTGACGCTTTTTTCGTCGCTCAAGTTGCTGGCGGCGGGGTCAAAATAGAAATGCGCAGCATACACTACGCCTTCGCCACTTTTGCGGCTCGACGAATGAATGTCCAAATCTTGAGCTGATGATGGTGCTGACTACTTGGCGATAGTACCGGTACCACTTCGCAACACTTGCAAC